>JAWQFJ010021754.1:32500-47500 GCA_034096865.1 Theodoxus fluviatilis
CAAAAATATGATGATTTAATCAATCCCTGACCCGGAAATGTTGGGGACAACGACCATTTCAGCGTAATGACATCGAGTCAAACAGAGTTATCTTTCCTACTTCAGCAAAACGCTTCGATATATGTTGAACCTCTACCAGCAGACGCCAAAATGCGATACTACGAAAAGAATATTGACGTTGATGGGTTAGATCCGTATGAAATACCAAACAGTTCATGCTATCATCCATTTTTCTACAATTTACAGTGCAAAATACGAACCACGAGGGTTTATGACAAGGTCGTTATAAATGCTTCACATACCTACAAGTTTACAATGGCACAGTTGGTAGAGCATTGGGCTCTTGGTCATGCATGACCAGGTTCGATTCTGCACTGAAACTTTTTTTCTCTCTCTTTTTTCGAGGGGTTGTGGGTTCGAACCCGACCTGGTTTTTTGTGTTTGTGTGTGTGTGCGTTTTTTCCTCCTCTTTTCTCGGAGGCTGCGGGTTCGAACCCGATCTTCTTTTTTTTCTCCAAAACCTGGAGGTTCAGCGCCAGCGGTTTTTATCTGTCTGTGTGTGTGTGTGTCTGTCCCGACTCCACGGCCTATATCTCAAAAACTACTGGACGGATTTCCTTGAGATTTTGCACACTGACTGGAAGTTAGGTCCGATTCAATATTATCAAATTTTCAGAATCGAGGTTTGAAAAGAAAGTGACTTTTTTACATTTTGGTGTTTCAATGAAAACGATTCAACAGACTCCATTTTGCAAAATCTGTGACGTAATCATTTGACGTCGAATAACGTGACGTCATTTGCGAGGAGATTTTTGAAGGAGGGTGAATAGAATAGAATAGAATAGAATTCTTCGGCTTGCTTAGGCGTCCAGGGCCTATCGCCGATTCTGGTAGTTCTCTGGCTGTATTTTTATTGTTCTTGGCCCGTATTCACGACGGCGATTTATCTTTTTAACACTCGATTTATCTCCTATCCCCGATTTATCTTGACTTCGGTTTAAATTCTCCTATTCATGACGGCGATTTAGCCCTAAACTCGCGTCAAAGCAGAGTGTTAAACTATTCTCCCGAAGTTGGCAAGATAAATAGATAAACCGGGGTTATCGAGAGAGGCAAGATGGCAGCGATTGTGCTTAAGAAACGAATTCATGACAATCTGTTAAGGAAAAACCGAGTATTCCGAGACCGAAGGCACCCGTTAGAAGTATTTAATGATGAAGAGGTGTTCAGAAAGATTCGATTCCATCAAAAGGAAATCTTGACCATCACCGACGAGATCCATAAAGAAATCAGTCGAACCCAGAATTATTCAAAGGCACAGCAACCAAAAGAATGACGTCGTCAGGCAAGTCCTTCTTGCGCTTAGATTTTATGTAAGCGGCGCATTTCAGGACCAACACACTCATTTCGGTTTCACTGAAGTTTTTTGCCCTTGCCTTTCTCTCTTTTTTCTTGCTAGCCATTTTTTTCTATCTACTCCACGTATTTAGATATAGATCAGTGTCTACGCGAAGAAAACACAACGTAACCACGGTAACCACACATGGTGTGTGCGTGAAACACTGAATGAGTACGAATGCACATGTCTGGGTTGAACATCTATAATACACTTCCTCCTCTGTGTGACTGTGTGAGTGTTAATTCAGCGTCTATGACATGCCAAAGGAAAGCAAAGCATGATATAATAGGAGCTTCCTGAACCTATCCATCATGTTTAAAATATATGGTTGATTGTTCCTGGGCCGATAGCTTAGAAATGGATTTACATGCTTTACAAACACTCCGTCATTGCAATTCTCTAATGGCTCAGCTGGTAGAGCGTTCGACTCTTGGTCATGCATGACCAGGTTTGATTCTGCGCTGAAACTTTTTTTTTCTTCTCTTTTTTCGAGAGGTTGTGGTTTTGTTGTGTTTTTATGTGTGTTTTCCCCCTCTTTTCTCGAGAGGTTGCGGGTTCGAACCCAATCTTTTCTTAAATGCCAAAACCTGGAGGTTCAGCGCCAGCGGTTTTTATATTTAAATCCACAAATGTACTCCCTACGAGATTCGTGAAAGGGGAATTACGAGGGATTTGCATGAGATAGTCGTTCGATTTACTATCAATAGACAATAATAAGAAATTACTTCCGCACGCGAGCCAAACTAGTTGACTCGTCCGAAAAGTGGGGTGCAGGGAATACAGGGAATATTCGCCGGGGGGGGGGGGGGGGGGGGGGATGTAAAAATGGTGCACAAAGTCACTGATTGCTGGATTGTGACCAAAACAGTACATTTGCAGCAGTCGGCAAGGCGATGCGGCCCTGTATCAAGCACAAACACCCTGAATCAGATGCGCACAAACGCCCTGAATCAGTTGCTGAGGCCCTGTGTCGAGCATAAACGCCCTGAATCAGATGCTGAGGCCCTGTGTCGAGCACAAACGCCCTGAATCAGATGCTGAGGCCCTGTGTCGAGCACAAACGCCCTGAATCAGATGCCGAGGCCCGCCAGCTTTGCTTACATTCCTGCACCCCTCTCCTCGGACGAGTTCACTAGTGTGGCCTGCCTGCGAAAGTCTATCCGAAATTGCTTGGCAAATGTGCACAATGAAGACAGTTTAAAGAGAAGGGAATGTACGACATTGTATCAGTCCAGACCGTCATTGCTGCACGTCTTTGCAACTCAGATGACGCCCCTGAGATGAGAAGTGGATGCCGTGCAATAAGATCACAACTTTAAAACTAAGAAATGCCTCGACGAAGTAATTAGGGGTGATTTTCCACCAATAATCCAGACTGCATTAAATGACCATTGTATATGGCTTGACTCAGTATGAAGAAGGACTTCCGAATGTGACTCCCTATGATATTTTACAGCGTTGGGTTTCAGTGCAATAAGTGTCCTCGAATCTAAAGGAAACTAAAAGAACGACAGAATTGTTTACCAAAACATTGTAGATCCAGAATATATCCCTAACATTTTTCGGGGAAAAAACATTACTGCAAATGTTGTTATCATTTCTTCAACGACTCAACAACACTTGTCCCTAATATACTAATATTTCAAATAAACAGCTGTACGATAAGAATGAAAACTATTACGCTTTCACATTAAAAAGAATGAAAATATGTCTTACGATCATATGAATATGGCGCTAACTTAAAAAAAGAAAATCACACACATACCCCCAGTATCTTTTCGGAAAGTTAATGTACACAAAACATTTATGGTGCTACATATACATTATTTGCATTTTGAGGTTTTCATGAAAATGACCAATCAATTAAATTGTGTATCGATGTTTTCTGCGCCTTTATTGAATTCAAAACGATTCCAATGACTTAGTATTTGTTATTTCAGTTTTGTACTCCTCCGTTGACCTCTCTTTCAAAGACGCTAATTTCATTTAGTGCTGAATTTGCTGACACAAAGACTATATTCTGCTTGCTGTAAGACCTATGAAACGTATTCACAAACATAGTTCTGCATAAACTAAGCAGAGCAAACACTTATTGAAACGTACTTCAATGCACCGATATCATTGCTGATTTGGGTTCTTAAATCTCCGACATCTTTCATCGACATTAAAACACATTGAGTTTGGGGGGTTTGTTTTGTTTTCGTTTCTGATCGCAGTACTTCCTGACAAGATATCTCACTATATTGTGAACTACATTAATTGAAACAATTTAGGGGAACTGCAGTTTGCACTACTGGATCACCACCTATTTGTTATTGAAGACCTTCCGGTTTTTAAAGATTCACTCTCTGTCTAGGACAATGACTTTCACAGAACTCGAATCAAGGATCCCTTTACATGAATATTTGGGACAAAGTGCCTCCACACAAACACTTAAGACAAACGTGGTCTCACTAATGTTTGGAATAAACATAAACTTCACAATTTTTTTTAAAAATAATTCATGCAGTGATTAGGGGGGAAATGGGCATTTGGTTTGAGATTTTGGGCGAAAGTAGACTTTACTGAGACGTTTGGGCAAATAGCGCTCTACAGAGAGTCAGATTATGACGGCTTGGCATACAAAATGTAGGACAGAGGGGAACCAGCACAATCACTGTTACGTTGCACGGACTGGTTGACGTCCACAAACAAGTAAGGTTTAGAACAAACAAGTAAAGCCAATAGGCATTGAAGTAACGGCCAATGTAGCACGAGAGGAGAAAGTAGCAGAGCAGGGTAGTGAAGTCAGGAGGAGGGGGAGGAGGGGTGTGAGGTGGTTAGTACCGAGGGGGATGGGTCCCTCTGGTGCCCGGGGGCCCCCGCCTGAGGAGAAGAAGCTTGGACGACCCCCGGAGGACAAGACCCAGAATGCGGCCATTCTTGGTCTGTCTGAAACAAAACCAGGTTACAGGACTCAACCTACGTATTCCAACAACAGCAACAGCAACACAATGCACAATTCGAAATGGCGTATCGGGTTATTCAGCCAATGCATTCAACAAGAGCAACATCATCGGCAACACAATGCACAATCTTGTCTTTTATGCGTATCAAGTTATTCAGCAAAAATTCATTCCAACAACAGCAACAGCATCGGCACTAAATGCACAATCTTTTGTTTTATGCGTATCAAGTTATTCAGCCAATGCATTCCAACAACATTACAAGAATATCGGCTAAGCAATGCGAAAAAATACATAGTCGGTCTCAGCCTTTGCATTCCGTAGACAAGAGCAATATCGGCTACACAGTGTACAATTCACATGGGCGGATATGCCACTGCCAACATACAACACTGTTTGGTTCAACACTGCTGATCAGAACACTTATGTTATGCATTCAAGCAACGACAACAAAATTCATTAGATAGGGATGCTATTCCATGTAATTCAAACAGATTGGGATGATGACGTTACTTCGTGTAGCAAATGCCAGCTGAAATATAAGTCATTCCAGAACGTTTTGTGTACAGACATTTTAAAAAGTAATGATTTCGACCGAAAATGCTTATAAAGTTTACAATACTTATCGCAATACAAGGTTTTAATTTTCTGGAAACAGCAGCCGAAGCCTTCTCAGCCAGAAAAAAGATGTGGGTATGCGAAGCCTCGCATTGGTACCAAAATGAATGAACAGCAAGCACTGACTTTTTTACTTATCAATGTTACAAGAAGGGGAGGGGGTGAATGGGGGTGGTCAGGGGGAAGGACTTGGTGACTGCTGAACCAGCATGAAACTGAAGAGGCCACAACGCAGTGTGAGTTGGATAGATGTCTTCCTCTGCTGGTTCCATCATCAAAGTCCATAATGAAGCTGAGTAAAATATGGCGATGGTTATTGGTCATGATGGCACCAAAATGAACACGCCTCTTTAAGGTACCTTATGCTTGTGTTTACACGCCACTTCAGTCAAATGGCGTACCTACTTTACACATTACCTAACTGGTCATGACATTTTGTTATCAAACGGCGGGTTCATAAAAAATGTTGCTGTACACTGTCATACATTTTCACCGTGCCTTGTCAGGTGTACACTGTACAGTTGTACAGAACGTTCTTCTTCAGCTGCACTACATGCATTACGAACTGTTGCATATTTTGGTTGCGTGAGATAGAGGACAAACAAAACAAGAGATCTCCCAAATCTCAAAGCTTTACGTATACTTTACAAGACCCGCCAAATGTCATGTTTTCAATAAAATACAGCGAATCATTGCTAACAAGCTGCAATCCTAGAAGCTGCGTCGAAGGAACAAACAGAGCAACAATAAAGCAATATATGCGCAATTCATGCATAAGTAATGTATTACCATTATAAAAACTCATTTGCTTTTCCGTCAATCCTTCATTTATCAAGTAAATTATGGAAGCGTGAAGTCATGGTAGGAAAAGCATTCTTCGAGGTAAAAGTGTGTGAGAAAGAAAAGTGCGTAAACATCGAGGTGCAGTTGCTGGACACACAGGGGATATCGCTACTCCGAGCCCTATGCTGAAGTCTTTCCTCAGGTTAAAGAGCCAAACTACAACAAGACGCTTGTCACACACTACTTGCATTCACAGCAACATCACGAGTGCATATGCTGCTGACTATCCGAAAACATAGGGGCTCCATACTAAGACCAAACCCTGCATCAGCAACCAAGCGTGCCTCTAGCCGTTATCCTACACGTATCCCATCGACCGGCACTTCGCCTGGCGTTGTGAACATTTTACTGCCAGTCGAGTCCTGTCTGCGGTCGTAGCCCTTGCTAAGTTTGAGCACTCCGTGACTTGGGGATACGAATTGACTCACCGCGTCTTCCTACGCGATTCGTAAAAGCTTGTAACTAGGGAGTTCGAGACTTGACTTCCTCCTACTTCCTCCTACTTCTACCAGCTTTAGTGGTTTAAAGTCAATGACCTTACATAGCCTATACAAGTTGATAGGTTGTCAAACTTTCTTCCTTCCTTCCTGCTAAGTTTGATTACTAAGACCGTGTCAGAAATAGAAAAAAAAATGGAGACAACTTAGCACCCTTCAAAAAGTCACCAGCTTCGCGAGATCTGATGACTGTCCACCACAGATAGAAATTTATCTAATTTCGACGTGACGCATGAAGAGACGTGCTGACATCTTTCCACCTCGCTTCTCTCGACAAATTCCCACTCATCCCAGAGCGGCAGAGGTGCTCCATCAAAGTCTAAATGCTGCCTACATCGAAACTGACCGCCGGTCTCTAGGGTTTGACCGCTGGTCACTCCTTGCTGCTCCTGGCGCCCCAGAGGTCACTCCTTGTCATTGAGGCTTCCTTTGGCTATTCGTTTGTGGACACTGGACTCTGGCGTCTGGTCTCTTGCTAGTATCTAGTGCCAAAAGCGTCCACCCTGAACTCGCCTTGACGTCCGGATGGGGCGTCCCAGACTCGTCTCTCTCGGACTTGCAGGAGCGGAAAGGTCTGTCGGGAACCGAGCGCGCTACGCCTGATTGTTTTCCAGGAGCGGTCCTCGGTGTCTTCATGGATAATTGCCGCGACCTTTCCGAAATAACCGCCCCCAGCACAAAAATGTCTGTCCAGAGATAATCGATTATGTTTGTGCCGTTGATGTCGTGGAAAGAGTTGATAGGCATCCACACCCAAGGGATGACATTGGTCCCTTCCAGTCTTTCTCTTCGACGGCAGAAAGTGCACAAAACAAGCTGAATCTGTGTCAATGCAGATACAAAACTCCTGCCTTATCCTTTTATCGGAATTACCCTCAAGGAGTAGTTTCCCTCCTACTTTCCTTTGAGAGAAGTTTTGCGTGCTTAGCGTGCTTTTACGTTCATCTAATTGTATCCATTTTGTTAATGGAATTTGCATCCTAAGTATTATTCTTCAACTTATTTGCGCTTGTCATCCCCCTTTGGATTCATGTTCAGTTGATATTTGCATTTTAGAGTGTGTGGAAGCCAGGTCTAGCTGTTGTTGTTGTTGTTGCTGCTGCTGCTGCTGCTGTTGCTGCTGCTGCTGATGTTACTGCTATCCTGCTGTTTTCTGCATGGCCAAAGAAACAAAACGTTTACGGAATACGTCCAATACACTTTTTGAAGTACGTATACTGTTTGTATTAGTATATCTTTCTGTAAACCAACCTGGATTTTTGTTGGCACTGGCATTATTGCCGAATAAGAAAAACGAGCAAAACTGAAAAGGTATATGACGGCCTGCACCAGAGCGCAGGCGTTCAACAGAACGATTACCAGAGAGCAAATTCTGGACTGAACTACCAAACTGATTGGGATTGACAAGATTTTCGAATGTTATGAGGTAACAACGCTTTCCTGCACCAGAATGGCCGGTGCTAAGTGACTCTGCAAGCCATCTTCTTCTTACGACTCGAGGAGGAAAAAAACCCTTTCTAAAACACGTTGCCAGAATAATCCGTCTTCAATCCAACTATCTCCTCATTCTTCTTCCTGATTCCCTTCTTTGTGCTCTTGCTTTCTTCTCCTTCACTCCGCTTCTCCGCCATTGTGTACTTCATAAATTCCTTCACAAAAAGACTCTATGTGTTGCTTTATTTCTGGTTTCATCACGCTTGAGATCAGTTAAAGAACTTATTTTATTTCATCCACTATATCGAAGACTTCACCTACATTTTCTAAGGGCCTCTTCCTTGAAAATAGGTGTTGTAAGTTTAGGAGTTTCGGGTCAAATGCCTAGCGATAATGGCCATTAAGATGCTTCGGCAATGCTTTCATGGATGGTGGCACGTCCAAAGGCCAAATTTGGTCGTCCCTCATTTGACCCACCACAGGATTGGAACAACGACGTCTGATGGTGAAGGACGCCATAACTCGATGCCGGAAGTCACAAACACCGCTCTGCTGCGCATGACAACCACCACTCGAGGGTGGATAGATGGCGGTTGAGTTTACGACGTAAGTACCACTCTGACCCACTGATCAATTCCAACTGCCTGCTGGAGAGTATTGTGTGAGGCGAGCTGAGCACACGCTTGGCTCCTAGTGGGTTGATGGTCGAGACCTAGGATTCCCTGATCGCATTGCTTGAAATTCTACCAGAAGATTTAGAAGGAGGTGAGCTTTGGGATGGATTAACATAAAACTCACACAGAATATTTTTATTTTCCAAAGTACAAACACTTAGCGGCTACGAAAGTGGTGAGCCCTTTCTCTTACGGATTCCTGCAGGTAATATATTGGTGGCTTCTGAAACTGAAACATTTCTGAAATGAGAATTAGCGGTCAACCGCCGAAGAAACAACTTCCTTCCGTGCAAATGTACGTTGCGATCATTTAACTTACATTAGCTGTGTATACGTGCATTCTCCGTTGAAAGCAACTGTTTCCGAAACGTTGCTACATACAACTGCTTCAGGACGTATCAATAAAATGTGAAAAAATCTTATACCAACGATGAAAACAGATTGAGCGCAACAAACACAAGACCAGGAACATCTCCGCGCAACGTTGATTTACCCATGGTCTAGACATCTAACATCTCTGCCAGTCATCTAGCCGTCGGGTTTCTCATGCAGTCAGAGATCGAGACCTGGCAACAAGTACACAAAGACGTGTGGAACTCTTTGGGGGTGGGGGTGGGGGTGGGGGTGGGGGTGGGTGACCCCAACTGCTTCCAGACTCGACACCGAAACCTGATACGAGCGGATGGCAGCAGTAAATCCCAGACAAGCTGACAAGGATCATTTGGGTCACTATGGTCTTGGACCAGGATCGCTGATACCAGGGCAGCATGTCAGGTCTCAGGCACGCCCAACGGCCCACCGAGCTATTCTGCTCAGTGGGTACACCTCCCAGACAACGCTGCCCAGACTGCCAGGCTAAGGGGCTGCCGCGGAGGTAACCCGAGACACCGGCGAGGCATGAAGCAGCTGGTGACAGGCTGCCCGCCTGGCCCCTGATCAATACAGAAAGAGGGTACCTTGCCACTCCACTCCCGGTTTCCTGTTTTTTCGTCTGCTGAGTGCGTGGCCTATCTTCATAGCTCTTGTCATGTACTAGGTCTCTCTCTCATTCCCTTGGCCGCTCTGGCCGTCGGGGGGACATGAGGGACGACGACACGGAGATCCTCCGCCATTCAGGTCTGTTGGTGGCTGTTTTGAGCAGCTCTTTCATGGGGAGGGCCGTCCACTCCTTGACGTTGTCCGTCCAGCTCTTTCTCTGTCGACCACTGCGACGACCGCCCTCCAGTGTGCCCTGCAGTACAGTCTTGCACAGGGAGTCGTGCCTGGTGGCGTGGCCAAACCAGGCCAGCTTGCGTCGCTTGACGGTCATCAGAAGGGATTCCTGTGGGCCTACAAGTGCTGCTGTCATGTTCCGCACAAACTCATTCGTCTTTAACTCCAAGTAGGAGATGCGGAGCAGTCTTCGGAGGCACTTGGGCTCAAATGTCTGGATCCTTCGTTCTGTGTCCGCCAGTAACGTCCAGGTCTCACAGCCGTAGAGTAGGATGGAAACCACCAGGGACTTGTAGAGTCTGTACTTGGTGGAGAAGCTGATGGAGTTGCTTCTCCACATCCTGCTCAGTCGGGCCATCGCTGAGGTCGCCATGGCTATTCTTGTGCGGACCTCCGCGGTACTGGTGCCGTCCTTGGACAGGGTTGCCCCCAGGTACTTGAAGCTGGTGACTTCTTCTAGTTTCTCGCCGTTCATGTTGATGTCTGCACTGGTGTCGGTCGTGCTGTTCACCATCGTTTTTTATTTCTCCGTGCTGACCTCCATCCCATATGCTCTCGCTCTGTCTGCAAGTCTGTCGGTGAGATCTTGCAATTCACTGTTGCTGCCGCCCATAAGGTCGATGTCATCGGCGAATCTGAGGTTGGATATAGGCCTACCGCAGATGTAGATGGACGTGTGGTGGGCTTGGAGGGTCTCCTGCATGATCTTCTCAAGGAAGAGATTGAACAGGACGGGCGAAAGCAGACATCCCTGGCGGACGCCTACTGTTGTCCTGAAGAAGTCCCCCATCTCTCCGTTGAGTAAGACTGCGCTGCTGGCGTTCTTGTAAAGTTCCTGGATGACTTGCACCAGTCCTTCCTCTATGTTGAACCATCTAGGTGCTAGGTCTACCATTGCGAAAGTTCCTATGTTCAAAGGTGCTACCAATTTAGTGTGAATAGTAGTAGCTCATGTTTCATTTGGATGGGTTTCCTTTGTACAAACCTGCATTTGATCAACAGTGTTGATTTGGCAGCAAAATGGGTGGTGATCAATCATGCTATGGTTACCGCATCGATCGTCTCAGCCAGACTATCATGAAAAAGTAGAAGCACCCGTATCATCAAATATATATATTTTCCCTCTCCCCAATTTACCCCAAAACACCCGCTTCTTCTCTTCCCTTCCTTTCCACCCCAAGCACACCCCCTTCCTCTGTTTGTCTATCTATCTCTCCCCCCCCTCCTCTGTCTGTCTGTCTGTCTCTTCCCCCTCCCCCCCCCCTTTTCTCTCTCGCGCGCGCGTTCTTTCTCTCTCGCTCTCTCACTCACTCTCTCTCTCTCTGTTAGTAAAGGGATAGGTGGTGACCAGGGGTAGGTGGTGATCTCTCTGTGTGTATCACCTCATCTTAAACGCACGCACTTCATGAAAGTCAGTCTCACTAATAATGGCGTATGCACAGTTTTTAGTTTATCATCGATCTTGAAGATGCAGATCCGGTTCACATTCTTCACGAGGAATGAACACCCCACAGGAATGAGATCTGGCAGATTACCTAAATATGGCAACAATGATAGTAGGATGAGCACTTAGGCCAATCTGTCGCTGCACCGAGCTCCGGAAAGTGGCTAAATGACTCCGGTGCTGCAGGCTCGGTCTGATAACAGCATCACACTACTCCGCTGACCGCCCGGTCGATGCGCCCGTTAGTGTTTCTTTGTAGTGTTTCTTTGTAGTGTTTCTTTGCATCCTCTACTTCTAGCTGACGAGGTTTTGCTTTTAATATGAAATGCAACTGAGAAAGCTCCCTCTGTTTTGTTTTATTTTTCCAAACGAATACATTTGTGCAAAATCCATTATTCATCCATGCATTTTGGAGTGAGATATAAAACTTTTCTCGAATTCATTTATACTGAAAGTAGTTATAGTAGTAAAACATATTTTAAAAAAATAGTTGAACCTCCCTGCAAGTAAACTTAGTGTGATCCTAGTATGGAAAGGAATAACTAATTTCTATAAAGTTTGCGCAAGTGTTTGAGAAGCCCTAAGAGGATATTCACAGGAGGCAGCAGCAGTGTTGGTGGTATGACTGACCACTGACGGTAGTAACTCTTTTCTATGTCTGTGACCCAATGATAATTTATTCCGGAGTCTATTCGTCTGATTACAGAATAGCAAGAAAATCATGCATTGATATCGAGTAAAGGCATTTCTAATTAAACTTGGAAGTGAATAGACCCTTGTCATCTCCGCCAAGGGGGTATTATTTTCCCCTTTTAGTTCGTTCGTTAGTTCATTATTAGGCAATATAACTCATAAACTTCGAAACGGATTCTGAATAACGATGGTGGAAGGTAAAAATATTACCCAAGGAACAACGCAATAAATTTTGAAGGTTATTTATTATCCAGTTTTGGAATTAGAGCCATAACTAGTAATTGTACTGCGCATCACAAAGTTGATATCGTCAAACTATTTTATTACGGCGACGTATGCGTTCCACACTAGGATATATCACTTGGGGGCGCGAAAATTAAGTAAATTTCATATCATAAGGCCTGGCTAGCAGAACATGGTGCCGGAATAATACAGGCCATGGAAGATAAATTGTGGATCCTTGGCGGAGGTTTGGCCTCGCAGAGTGTTCTCTATTTTTCTTATGATGTCCTCTTGAACGACCAAAAATAATATGCTCATAACAATAACCTGGTGCTCTTACTGCCTACACACAGTTAGAGTCGGCACAGGTAAAGTCAAGTACCGTATTTTGTCTAATAATTGTCGCGCCGGGCGCGTGAATATTTGCCGAGGGGGCGCGTCTATTTGAGTCCACATCACTCACCGTTTTCACTTAACACAGCTATGCAGGAGGATGAGGAAAGTTAATCACCAATTAAAGAGAACTTCATATAAACTCTACGGGAGTGAAGATGATCTCTTCTTGGCCGAAGATACTGACGAGTCCGACGTTGATTTGGAGGGATTTTCCGAGACGGAAGTGCAACTGGCGGAGGACGCTCTGGAAAACCAGCGCTCCTTTGTGCTCACTGACAGCGATGATGGCGCTGACGGTTCTCTGGAAACTTCTTAAGATGACTACGACAGCCCTGGCCATTCAAGTAAGTGTCAGTACTTTCATTTACCAGGAGGGGAGGAGGCGGGGATGGAAGGGGAGATGGGGTGGCGCGTTTATTAAGGGAGGCGCGTCTATTAGACAAAATACGGTATAACATTCATATAGCGTCAACAACAAAAGTCCTAGGAAAACAACAGAGCGGCGTACCCTATGCACTTTCGTCACACTTCAGCTCCCAAACTCTATTAGTGATCAGATCTGGATACCTCATTCTAAAAAGAGCGAAGGTTCAAAGTTCGCTGGGAGGGTTCGAGGGAAATCATGGCAACTCCATGGCGAGAGCTGCCAGCAGGGTCAACACCGTGATTTCCTATTGATCTCTGACCAATGGTTATTCGGCCTTCATCCAGACCTAGGCCTCAGCTCAACAGTCTCGCTTCAGCATGGAGTGGCACAGCCTGATCTAAAAAAAAACAAAAGTCAGCTCCATACGTGTTGCACTGGATTACCTTATTTCATATCATGGATGGTCGATCGTCGTGTGAGTTGTGTGTGTGTGTGCGCGCGCGCGCGCGCGTGTGTGTGTGTGTGTGTGTGTGTACACGTGTGTGTGTTTTGCGTGTGTGTGTGTGTGTGTGTGTGTGTGTACACACGTGTGTGTGTTTTGCGTGTGTGTGTGTGTGTGTGTGTGTGTGTACACACGTGTGTGTGTTTTGCGTGTACGTGTGTGTGGTTTGCATATGTGTGTGTGTGTGTGTGTGAGAGAGAGAGAGAGAGAGAGAGTGAGAGAGAGAGAGAGAGAGAGAGAGAGGCAGGCAGGCAGGCGGGCAGGCAGGCAGGCAGGCAGGCAGGCAGGCAGGCAGGCAGGCAGAGAAAGAGGCTGCATCACTCCGTTCCTGAAAGAACGCGTTCCAGGTCCATTTCGGTGACCTAGAAGTGACATTGTAGCAGTCTTTGGGCCCCCAGCTACCGCTTAAACATCTTGAAGATACAAACACAGTCGTCACATTGAGACGCAAGGAAGATGAAGGTCAGGTAGATGTGGCGATGGGACACTTAGTTAGGCCATAGTGACCGAAACACGCTCACATTCGTCTTGACAGGTTATGTGCCATACGATAGAAGCAGAACGAAGAGCTCCATTCTTCTAATTCGTCAAAGGTAGTTGAAATAAACACTGTCCTATGAAAATACTTTGGTTCTTGATGTAAATGATCTTGCAGAAGGAAATTTACTGCCTGTCACAAGCGCAACACATCTGATAAACTGCCAACAATGACGTAGCATCGAAAAGTCGCGACTGCTTTGTTAGTAAGAGTCTGCTGCTGTTGCAATGATGCAAACACAGCCAGTAACGGTGACTGTATGAGTAGATGGAAGAATCTCGAAATACGTGAATGCATAATGGCCTCAGGGGTTACATACCGTACTCAATATTGAGAATGAGGACTGCTGAATGCACAATTAACTACGCTGCTCACAGTAAATGTCGAACGACACCTTCATGCCACGGACTACTCAGAAGCGAGGATTTGAAGAAAAGTGGCACGAATCAATAAACCATGAAAACTATAACAAAGGATGAATGAAGAAATTCGAAAGCGTCGAAAAGCGCTGAATAATCCTGAATGGGGTCCACTGATCGAATGCAATCACGCCTGTTCCCAGACCAGGAAGCGAATTTTCTTACGCTGGTAATGAAACTGGAAATGGAATACCCGCAGTCACGATTACAGTGAGACAAGCAAGCCCCTAATGATATTTAACAGTCTACAATCAATCAAGCTTACGATCAGTTAAAGGCAGAGCCTTCACGCAATACTAGGAAGCATTCAAGACCGAAACCAGGACTTCATCGAGTTGGCGCTGCCGAGAAACCTCTGTGAGATGGAACGCTGTAATCGTTGTGCTTTCGGGGCCTGCTCCAGTGACACTAGCACAGTTGGTTCCAAGCAGCGCAATAATGCTATCCAGAGTTGTTCTTAGAGCCTGCATGAAACTGAACAAACCAATTCCACGCATGTGCCAGGAGCGACGGTGAAGTCGTCCGAAAACTGTTTTTTCTCTGACGGTTCTATGAGTCCATCCCGGTTTTTGCTGGGTGACACATGAAGGAACGAGGGAGAGAACTAGCAAGAGAGCAACCCAATGAACGTATAAATGAGCATCACAATATGCGTTGCTTATGAATCTAAGCGTGTCGTGTATGCTACCAAAATAAAGGATAATTTGTGCTAAACATCACTCCACAAAAAGGTCAAAATCATGAATGAAACATTGGAAAGGAGCATCTCTCTTACTAGTGGTTGAACAAGACAATTC
>JAWQFJ010021754.1:55000-76017 GCA_034096865.1 Theodoxus fluviatilis
CAGAAAAAAAAACATTAAGTCACACTGCGGTGCTTGGATTCAAGAAAAACCCGATTCTGCACTTCAAGCACCTAATGTAGAAACATATAACTTTAGTCCCGAAATGGCGGAATGACAAAGTCCTCATTCTTCTTCGACCATCTGTCTGCTACATCAACCGAAGCTGAGAGTGAATATTCACAACACAACACAATTCTCCTGCACCCATTGATAACTAGCTCATCCCACTAAGCCACATCCACCTCAATGCGCAATTCCTCCCAGCAACCCAGCCTTTCAGCGACTGCCACAAGCTGCGAGACGCGAAGTGAATAAAGCAGACTTCTGCAGATGACGACCCCCTTCCCTCCCCATCCCCCCCCCCCCCCCACTCCCCCTGCTGCCATCCCCTTCCTTTCCCTCCTCGAGACTGCGCTAAAATTCCCTGCTATGCGCCTTCCCGTAATACAACCTGGGACTTCGAGGCGTCCACAGACGCGAGGAAATAGATGGGGTAACTGCCTCATCAATAACTCGAACACGCACCGGTATCACCAAAACAGCCCGGTAATTACCTTCGCGATTGGGCGTCCAATAGGTAGGTATGACGATGGTGGGCAAAACGATGCGAGAGAGTTGTCCCGAGGGGCAGGACGACGGTTGACGAGTCTGGTAAACAGGAGCACGCAGCTTGTGTGTAACGAGAGGATTTGGCGCATGTTTGGAGTCATTCTACTGCCTGGAAGAGAGGGTGCAGAGACCTGACCAGTGTAATGTAGAATCAAAAGTTTCTCGACGTTAGAAGAGAGAGAGAGAGAGAGAGAGAGAGAGAGAGAGAGAGAGAGAGAGAGAGAGAGAGAGAGAGAGAGAGAGAGAGAGAGAGAGAGAGAGAGAGAGAAAGAGAGAGAGAGAGAGAGAGAGAGAGAGAGAGAGAGAGAGAGAGAAAGAGAGAGAGAGAGAGAGAGAGAGAGAGAGAGAGAGAGAGAGAGAGAGAGAGAGAGAGAGAGAGAGAGAGAGAGAGAGAGGGGCAGGCAGGCAGACAAACACACACATTCACACGGACAGACAGAAAGACAGACAGGCAGGCAGGCAGGCAGAGAGACAGATGAACGAACGGATGGACAGACGAAGAAAGACCGAAACAAAGAGGGACATAAAACGGACAGTGTTACTCTTCCACGTGCACGCCAGCATGCACGTGTAGATCAACCAACGGACGGGTGCCATGTGTATAATATGATTGAGATTCTTACGCAAGACATTTGACTTGTTTTTCAAGAAAAGTTCCCCCCTGCAAATATTCTTCAAAGACAGCATCTCAGAGTACTCGGTGTACCAATGGGGGTGGCGTGTTGACCACTGCAGCAGACGAAAAACGAGAAGATCCGGGTAAGACGAGCAAATAGCATGGCAGTGTGAGTGCCACAGATCACTTCTGAGAACCACAAGCTCTGTTCCAGCGATATGACAACTCTTAAAGTATTCTCGTATATGCACTATCGATTAAGCACACATCCACGCATTCATACCCCCACCCCCACAACATCCCACCCCACCCGCATAAATATTTGTAACAGTGTCCACTGCTGAGTCATTGATATGTAGAGTAACTGCTGCTGTCAATGATATCAAGCGAATACAAAACCCGAAGCAAAATGTACACACACACCCAACGCTGATTCATCCATCAATGCTTCAAAATTCACACAAAGTCATGGAACGTTGGGAAGAAATTTATGGAAGCGCTTGGCAATTTAGCAAAGTCTGTAGCAATCTTGAAACCTCTGCAACGACAGTGTAACAAAATGGAGAAACAATTGTCGAGCAAACATTGTCCAAGCACGATTATTAAAAGCAATAGTCGACCGTCACTATTTTGTCATTGTGCCTCTGTGTTCGATCTCATGACATAACAATTAATTTTGTTTCGCAGAAAGAGTGGAAAAACACCCTGCAAAACACTATTGTGATTTCATACGCCTCTTTGGCTCTAGTTTTTACCATTTGCTTTCCCTGCAACTTCCCTCAAAGTCCAATCTCAGACCTCTCAGTGTACGTGATGCCGCTGAGACTGGGAGAGGTGACTCACGGGCGAACTTCTTGCCTCTCCCTAGCCAACTCGGACAATGGCACAACGCGTTCCTCTGCCTTTGTGAGGCATGTAACGTTCCAAAGTATGAACCGTTCCAAAGTATGAACCGGAAGTCGTCGCAGAGTTATCTGCCCGGTACTCTTAATAATTCGACTCTAAAAAGAGACGGCACCCGCCACTCCGCCTGACTGACTTGGCACACCCGGGGAGTTATGCTAAGATCCGGCCGCGTAAATATATCTGCGTTTTGTGACAAACGTCTTGCTCGGCGGTACTGTACTCCATGCACCTTAACGGTGCGCGTGATTCGGGTGTAATCTTAAGCTAAACGACGTTTATTGGCGCTGCTGAAATGGTCGAAGTCGGAAACATTCGGAACGTCGTTTAGCTTAAGATTACACCCGAATCACGCGCACCGTTAAGGTGCATGGAGTACAGTACCGCCGAGCAAGACGTTTGTCACAAAACGCAGATATATTAACGCGGCCGGATCTTAGCATAACTCCCCGGGCGTGCCAAGTCAGTCAACGGTCGCGTTTTATAAAACCAGACTACAAATAGACTACAGGGAGGTGACTCCCATATTATTTCCGGCAGGGGAGACGGCTTTTCACGAGAAAAAACTTTTTTGAACGCTACATTATGTGTTAAACGACACAAATGCACCAAAAACACAAAAACTCGTAAAGCAACTAATGCGTAGTTTGTCGGGATATATTCCATGCGAAGAACAGGTGCAGGAGCGGTAAATCGCATAAAGAGAGAGCCGGGCAGATAACTCTGCGACGATTTCCGGTTCATACTTTGGAACGGTTCATACTTTGGAACGTTACAAGGCAGCGTGTTTGCGCGCTGCACTAGTGTCGGGGGAGGAAGGGATCCCGGCAGCTGAGCGAAAGCTGCAGCTGTGGCAGCAGGGGACACAGCTGAACCACTTTGACTCGGACTTTCCTTAGACAGGAGGTCAGAGGGACCTAATCTGACCAAGCGGCTCGTCGCGTCTGTCGGAGAAGTCACAGGGATACACCCTAACCCCCCACCCCACCCCCACCCCACCCCACCCCCCACCCCCCACCCCACCCCACCCCCCACCTTACCTCCCATTATTATATTTTTGCTATAAAAGTTAATTTTGAGCATGTCATGATGTGGCTTCGACGACGGCGGCTTGTGGGGCAATCGCGTGTGTAGGAAAGTGGCAGTTTCCAGAGATACATGAGTACATCTCTAGCAAAATTCTGGCACTGGTGGGCGCTGGACATCCCGCGCAAACCGTGTGCTCTTGTCGGGCTCCATGGCGGACGGGTAGTGCTGGAAATGAACAAGGAGCACACCACGGACAACAAATGTAGAACTGTCCCTACCACGCGGCAAAAAGCCTTTACCTCTCATTCAGAGTGTAGTTCCGTGTCTGAACTCGACTCGACCTCTTAGAACGGGCCGCGTTTCCTTCTCATAAAGTCCCTGGATTCAGAACATCCCGCTGCTACGCTACCTCCCTTCGCTACAGCGAAAGGCATTCATGCAATTACGGGAGAGCCGAAACAAGTTAAAAGGAGGTCACCAGAGAATCTCACATCTGCAACCTGCTAAAAAAAAACTTCCATTTTCTTAGGCCTAAAAACAACAGTGGAAACCTATCGCTTCCTGAATTCCTTTCGAAGGATTATTTGATCCAGAGACCTGGCAGATCTGTCCGAGAAAGACCAGCTGGAAGGTCTGCATGACCAAGGTGCAGACGGTGAGGTCAGACCGACAAACGCTTAAACCCTAACCTTTCACTCGCCTTTCCTACCTTCTTCTATCAAGGCTGGCAAACCTCCACATGCCAGTAGACCCCTACATTCCCAAACCCCTCCACTGCTTCAAGTGCCGAGCTTTCGGACGCCATGAGGACAGTTGCACCCAGGCACCTCGGTGTGAGCGTTGTGGCAGCTGAGACCACAACGAGCAAAAGTGCAAGTGGCATCCACTTATGTGTAAACTGCGATAGAGGCCACGCAGCCTTCTCTCGAGACTGTCCAAGATGACAGATGGAGAGGGAGATCCAGCGAGTCTAAGTCATTGAGGCATTTCATTCCCCTAGTCCTGGTACATCTTAGAGACTTCGGCCGCGACCCCATCTGGCCGCTCGTATGCGGCAGCAGTCAGAACTATGGAGTGTGTGGCCTGCCAGACTGAAATGACTTGGGTCGAGGGCGATCGGCCTGGAGTGGTCACTGGTTCGAATTCATCCACAGCCACCCAGACTGCCGGTGCATAGACTGCGGGTGGAACTCAGCCAGGGAATTATGGCCAGCACCAGAGACCGAGTCACACCCTAGTAAAACCCTATAAAACTTCCACTGAAAAGTCGGCCAGTGAGCGAGGATCAAGCCGCCGATCTAAAACCTGCTCTTAACTTGTGTTTGCCAAGTCTTTGCAAATACTGGCCAAGTATTCGGTCAAAATTGGCCGGGTGTTGGGATATATTCGCTAATAAGTTGGTCAAGTGTTCCGGTTCTTAATTAGTTTTCGCAAAGACTTGGTAAATAGTTGCCAAGAATTGGAATATTGGCTCGACGGGTAATGCCAATAGCTATTGGCTCGAGGTATTCGTGAAATCCTCTCAGAGCACAATGGAGGAAAATATCTGTCGCTTCGTTTACACTTACAGCCAATGCACACTTACGGTATGGGCATGATGCCGATCGATGCCATATTGCAAATGTCATTTGTTTGCGAGATTTTGGCTTGGTTACTTCAAGCTATTAAGAAGCTAAAGATTTGCCAAGACTTGGCGAAATAGTTGCCGAGTTTTTGCCAATACGTAAATTGCCAAGACTTGGTAAATATTAGCCAATATTTATTTGTCAATTAGGAGCAGGCTTAAGGGAAAGCGGCTCTACCGCTCCAAACCGCTGCAAGACTCAGAAAGATTAAAGTTGCCAAACTTTCACCACTGTCTCACAGTCTCAACCACCAGCCCACTTAAGTAATGTGCATTTCACACACACACACACACACACACACACACACACACACACACACACAAACACACACGCACACACACACACACACACACACACAAACACACACAAACACACACACACACACACACACAACACACCCTTTCGGTCTTTCGAATAGGCGTCTTGCAGTGGAATCTTCTGACATACTGACATTGTGGGTGCTGTGGCCGAATGGTTAGCGCCCTAGACCTGGATGGTCGCTTGCTGCTAGTGGGTGTGGCGTTCAAAGCTGTGCAGTTCCTGGAATGGCATCCTTGAGCAAGTTGCTTTACTCACATTGCCTCTCCCCACCCAGGAGTTCACCGGGTACCTGAGAGGGCAGTGATGAAATATAGTTGTGCGATTAATCCTTGTATGCGGCCATATGCCAGCATCGGGTTGGAATACTCTCAAGGGAGTAGAGTTAACGTAGGTACCTGAGTGTGTGCGTCTTATCTGTATGTCAATGTGTTTGTCGTCAGGTGCCAGTAAAGAATTGATCAAGCGGTCCAGTGATCAGGGGGTAAAGTGCACGGCGGTTCGGGACCCAAAAGGTGTGATGAGTCGCTATAAAACCACACCTTTACTTTTTTTGTTCACACTCCCTCCAGGACAGCCTCCAGGACTGCCTCCAAGACTGCCTCCGAGACTGCCTCCGAGACTGCCTCCAGGACTGCCTCCTGGCCTGCCTCCAGGACTGCCTCCTGGCCTGCCTCCAAGACTGCCTCCTGGCCTGCCTCCAGGACTGCCTCCTGGATGCCGCATTGTGCGAGCGGTGCGGAGAGCCCGAGTGCCCACATCCTCTCAGCCCTGCAGGCTCTGCAGAGTGCGCAGGTGTCCCATCTGTTTTCATGTGGCCTTTTTAAACATCTGTGTCACTTTCATTTTGTGGCTATCGAGGTCGTCTTTTGCTGGGTTCCTCGCCATGTGGGCATTCAAGGAAGCGAGAGAGCAGTTCAGGCTGCCAAGACTGTTCTCTCCCTCTTTCCTTCCTCTGGCTAATCCGCGTCAGGCCGACTGGGACGGCAGAATACACAATAAACTACATGAAGTTACTTCTATATGAGGTGAGAGACGACCCCCACCTCTACCCTCACTTAAGAGAAGAGAAGTTGTGCTCTGCCGTTCACGGATCGGTCATTCCGTCCTGACCCACTCCTATTTGTTCCGGTCAGAGCCTCCTCTGGAGTGCCATTCCTGCCAGTTCAGGCTCACCACGCGGCAGAATCTGGTGGAGTGTACCGGACTTGCATATTTACGAAGTAGGTCAAACAATATTCAAGACATTAAAAAAATTATAGTGTTGTTATATAATATATAAAATATTCTCAGTTTTTTATCATTATTTTTAGTAATGTCATATTTAAAAAGTTTTTTTTCGATATTTCTTCCGTTACCTCTTTTGGGGTGATCTTTACACGTAAATGTTAAATGGTTACATGACATGTTCTACAATTAAATTTGAGGCCTTATTTAGCCTACAAGGCTGACCCTAAAACACCATCCATCCATCCATTGGCTGCCGCTATTTTCTTTTTATCAATTAAGCTATTCGCCTACGCATGTTGACCCTAGGCCAAGCTGTGGCGTAGATATTTGACCATCAGTGCAGGTGCTACAGGCTCGCCTAGTATGGTCATGTAACCCGTCATGACTCCCTGTCCAAGATCATGCTAAAAGTCGAGGGCAAACTGCTCAGAGGCAGACAAAAGAGAGCCAGGCTTGATATCATCGAGAGATACGAGGCAAGGACAGTCCATAGCCTTGCCATCCCTTCACAAATAGCAGCAAGCTACGAGCAGTGGAATTCCCTGATGTCCCAGTCCAGCATTGAAGTCCAACTATTTGTGGTCACGGGACGAGCTGTCCAGGATGAACGATGCCGAAACTTGTCCCTGTCACCTGCAGTCCTTTAAGGCTGACTGGCGCCTGCCTGCCTTCCCGAAAGGAAGACGATGATTTGTTATTATAAGGCCTCGTCATTAGTGCCCAGTCAGGGTACATCCTCTCCCACTTGTCCTGTGTAACTTTGCACGTTTACAGGGCACATAGAGAAACCTAATACGGAGATCCCAGGTAAGCAACGCCCAACTCGGCGTGACGCGTACCATGGTACTGCCTGAGGGTGAAAAGAAAAGACTGTCGCCGAAGAAGCAGTCAATTCCCATGTCTGTCCAGGGCCACCGTGCACTGCGACACTATCGTCAAGTTGATTGTATTGTTGATACGTGCATCACCCAGTAATGACGTGGCGTTCACACCCGTCCGTCTGTTTTGATTTCCACAGCGTTGAATGATGGACATGAGGAGTCGAGACAAAGCCTGTAGGAATTTGTTGAAATCATTTTTAATGTGTACGGACTCAAGTCGACGCGATGGTGTATATTTTGTGCGACACAGACTTCTACGACAGTTTATAACTGCGGAGGAAGGAATGGAAGGCGTGTGAATGAGTGATTGCAGAGATGACAGCAGTGCGTGGCTATGGAGCAAAAAGGGTCTACAACCCAACGTCTGTGTACCAGTGCTCCGCCCGTGCGCGCGAGATCCAATGCATGGTATCTAGGTGCGTGCCGGTGTGTACATGCCCATAACATGCCCTTTGACGCAGAAGGCTCGACGGACTCTACATTTGTCTTTCCAACTGTAGATGCAACCGACATTTCCCTAAATGCAGTTGGCCCAATTATCATCGCTCTCCGACTCCAATCATCGTCCCCACTGGAGGTTGCTTCTCCTGGAAGTTCGAGTCGGGAGAGGCTTCTCACGGAGAAGGCCATGACTTACGAAAGGACCCAAGAGGGTCTTATTCAAGTGTTTGGTACTCTCCAGAGTGGTCAGTCTCGGCTCGAGTGACCACCACGTGGACAGGTCATCAATCTCCAGCTTCCGTCGCGGCGGTCGGTCCGGGCTGATGGATGAGAGCGAAGGCAGAGATCGGAGGTCATGTCCTCAGAGCAGAGATCAGTTTCCACCGTGAACACTGGCTCTCCAACTCCTTCAACATGTGTCTCTGCCTAACATCTTCCTCTTTGCAATGTTTTTCACATGGCCAGATGCGATGGTCTGGTGTGTAAATGAAGGAATATTAACTGAGTATCAGTTGCGAAGACCACTTAGCCATCGGACCCCGATAATACTTCATCCAGGTGTTGTCTGCCTCACAACACAGTTCCGCCTACCACTATCACGCAAAGCTCGTGCATGTGGAAAACTATTGATAGAAAGCACGCCCCAAACACAATACGTGCAGAGATATAGGTAAGTTCGGGGATTTTGGTTGTCTCGGTGTTTTGTGGGTGATTTCCCCACCGACCCAACTTCTACATTGCTCCTGACAGCAGTGTTCAGTGCACGTGTCTAATGACTCATGCTCTTGCCTCTCGTACAGGGAGGCTCTGTTTGCTGACAGGAACCTAATACTGTAATAGTGCCTTCCTGAACGCCAGCCCTGCATAGACAGGTCATCAGAAGACTGCGTCCTTGGCAACCAATCCTCCAGTCGCCTGGCAGCATCTTTCCCCACCGTCACCATGGAGGTACAGAAGTCTTGCTTTAGAGACAAAAGTTTCAGACAGTAAGGGAGCGACCGGGGAGGGGGGGGGGGGGGGGTTGGAATGGGTGGGGTGTGGAATGAGGGAGGGACAGAGAGAGAGACAGAGAGAGAGACAGAGAGAGAGAGAGAGACGGAGAGAGAGAGACAGAGACAGAGACAGAGACACACAAACGGTGAGGGAGAGAGAGACACATAGAGACACAGAGAGACACAGAGACACACATATACAGAGAGAGAGAGAGAGAGAGAGAGAGAGAGAGGGGGGGGGGGAGGGAGAGAGACAGAGAGAGACAGAGAGAGAGAGAGACAGAGAGAGAGACAGAGAGAGAGAGAAACAGAGAGAGAGAGAGAGAACGCTTTTGGGTTCGTATGTGCGTACGCGTTTGTGTGTGTTTGTGCGTGTGTATGTATGTGCGTGCGTGTGCACGCGCGCGGGCGTGAGTGTCTGCTTCCGCGTACAATGTGTTTTCTATGTTTGTATTTGCGTACGTTTCTTCCTATGGAACTCTTGAAGATTCTCCCCCATTGTTGCAGACTATGCAACACAAATCTTCAATGACTCGTGCATCGTGCATAAAGAGAAGACAGTCCTGCACTTGTACATTGCCTGGCGGCATTTGGCGAGTGGAAATATTGAGATCCACGAAGGAATGAACCCCAGAGAGTTAAAAAAATTCGATTACTTCCTAACATCCATCCTGTTTGATACATTCAAGTTCGTTCATCAGTCGTGTGTTTGCTTCTTCTGCTGGTGCAGTGATCTTAACAGTCCGACAAGGAAATAGATGAGGTCGATACATCAATTTCATATGTGCCTAGTCAAAGCTCCTATATATCACCAATACAATAACTGAATCTCAATCACGTATCCAGGAGACAGTCCAATACTTACAGAGGAAGACAGAATATCAATATTTCATGTGGTAAAACTTGGGGTGGGTGGGTGGAAGGGTACTGCAACTCTAAAGGAAACTGAAAAGAACGTGTGCTATACATTTAGTTGAAATTTATCTCACTCCAATACAAGGTCAAACGTCGGAATTTATTGTCATCAGTCCTGCATGCACTGCTCAGAAACTAGACAGGCAGCTCGCGTGTCCGAGACTCAAGGCTGGCTTGAAAGACTGAGCTCAGTCTCATTCCGTAAATGCCCATCAAAGTCCCATGGATGACAGAAGAAGGCATGTCAAGGCAAGATCCCTATCTACTTTTGGGGGATTACAGATGTAATGAAATTACCCCGATAAACGAGTCCAGGAATTTCTGTCTACGCGACCTTCACGTGTCCTGGGTTCCCCGGAGACTGGAAAATGTCCATCATTCACAGGAGAGATCTGGTAGATTGGAAATCCAGACGTCGCTCTTGGCCTCAGTGACAGAGCCATGGGTCATCGCCAGACAGCTATCACACCTCATACAGAATGGAAAGAAGGACCAAAGAGATTTCGCTTTCGTGCTTGGCTTCTCCTTCCATGTTGTTCAGTTCAACTGGAGTGCACAATGCTTTTCATATAGAGCCTGTGTTGTTTTCGTCGCCGTCCGAATAACTAGCAGAAACCCAGACGTGAACATTGAGGGCATTTTAAAGGGGCCTTTCCAAAAAGAGGAAAATGTTATGATTTGTCAGTAAAGTCTTTGATCGATGAATTTCTATAGGAGATTACTGGGGACAAAAGGAGAAAAACTCAACAGGTTTGATATGTTCTCGCAGCGACTGGCTAAGCAATGCGAACAACATGTTTAGCACCCTTTTGTGCGTTTCCGACCATTAAAAAACATTTGCCTTTCTGTACCTTCTATATGTGACCGTCATCCACAAGGTATGGTTTTTTCCCCATATTGAGTCTGAACATGATTTACAGCGGAGAGAATAAGTTCTCTCCAGATACCAACTTTAAACTCTCATCCCGAGAAATGAGTCACAGAAAGACACTCATTGATGTCAAGATGGAAGGTTTGAGAACACACCCCCCCCCCCCCCCCATTGTCTCCACTGACAAGAAGGTTCCACAAGTACGTTTACACCTTTTCATCATTATCTATACAGCAGCTTTGTCCGAGTTCTTTGGTTGTTCAGCCGACGTGAAACAAGGGGCAATTAAGAGTCCTTCAATTTCTTCTTTCTACATAAACTCAGTCGCAGAATATGTGCGAAGTAAGGGCAAACATGGTGTTCAGCTGATACCTGTTATGACGAAGGTATTTCTTTTGCTGTTTGCTGATGATGTCATTCTGATATCAACTACGCCTGTTTGCCTTCAACATCAACTCGATAACCTTGTGCATGTATCAAATACATTAGATCTTAAGGTTAACATCGAGAAAACCAAAGCCATGGTGTTCAGAAGAGGCGGGTATTTGGCTCTGGGTGAAAACTGGTCTCTCGAAGGGACACAGATGGAAGTAGTCAATTAGTACAAATCTCTGGGATACGTGTTCACCACGAAACTGTCCATCGAGAACACCTTAGAAGATCTAGCAGTGACAGGGAAGCAAAAAGGTGTGCAGGTGTTGAAAGTACTGT
The DNA here is from genome assembly GCA_034096865.1 of Theodoxus fluviatilis. Lineage (NCBI taxonomy): Eukaryota > Metazoa > Mollusca > Gastropoda > Cycloneritida > Neritidae > Theodoxus > Theodoxus fluviatilis. The sequence goes on from JAWQFJ010021754.1 coordinate 66,142, forward strand.
GGAGCCTGCGTAGTATGAAAACGAAGGTGTTTACGAACATGTTTGATGCACAAGTCCAATCAACCCTTTTGTGTGCGTCAGAAATATGGGGACTCACAACATGCCCCAAAGTGGAGAGAACTCACATTTTTATATGCAAGAAGTTCTTGGGACTTGATTGGAGGACTCCAAATCACATGGTCTATGGTGACCTTGGGCGCTATCCAATTTCAGTTTACAGCAGTATCAGAGTCATAAAGTATTGGCTGAAACTCTGCAAAATGGATGGACGTAGACTCCCAAAGCAAGCACTTATGATGCTTCTGAACTCACACATCAAAGAGGATCGAAACTGGACAGATAAAGTTAAGTGTTGTTTGTTTCAACTGGGCTTCGGGTAGGTGTGGATGAACGGACGAGTTGCAGACGAGAAAAGTTTCTTGTCACAACTAAAACAGAGGATGAAAGATTGGTATATCCAAGACTGGAGTGGTAAGAATACAAGTAGCGACAGATACAGGTGGTTTTCATCTATTAAGCAAATTCTTGGTTTAGAAAATTATTTGAACACACTGGGAAAAAAATAGAGATGTGTTAATTCGATTCCGATTTGGAATAAATGAACTGGGTGCTAACAAATGGTTTGCAAGTAAACAAGACGTAAAATGTCCATTTTGCGAGGAAAGAGAGAACGAGGAACACTTTCTGTTATCATGCCCCGCATACCAGCAACTAAGGGAAAAATACTTACAGCGGTACTTAAATAAGAGAAAGCATGGTAACGTATGTCAATATCTTATGCAGGGAGCTAATGACATAATGACAAGATCAGCAGCTATGTACATATTCTATGCCTTTAGATCAAGGGAACAAAAGTTAAAAGAATATATGTTTGCTGACTTGTATAAGCAACTATGAATCAGTTGGTGATGTAAACATATGTTCACATGCATGTATATGCAATGGGCCGATGGCTTCAATAAACTAGTTCAGTTCAGTTCTATACTGCAGCTTGTTTCCATTATTTCCAATGGATTCACACATGCTGGATAATCATTGTCTTTTCTCTCTTTATTTATCTTGTGCTTTCGACTGTGAGGAACCAACTCACGTCTTTCCGACACTCATCTCATCGACTTCTGCTGCAGAACGTATGGGCTAGGAACAGCGCGTCTGTTCAGTTTAAGATTTTTAGGACATGTTGGCAATACAACAATATTACCTCAGTTGTATTCATGTAGTCGCATACTTTAATCAACATAGTTCACTCATCCTAACATTCCAAGAAAACACCAACACTAGATGAGTAGTTTGTGTGGAGAAATTAGGCCTATGTATCAAAGAATATTCTCAAAGCACAGGGGTACGTGCCGGGGGTGGGGGTGAGTAGCAGCTTGTGGAAGCTACGTCTCATGACGTCATGCACAATCTCATTCATGCTGCCACCTGCCTCACTCTCCATCGGAAATTCAGATCCCCGCAACCCTGTGTGTGTGTGTGTGTGTGTGTGTGTGTGTGTGTGTGTGTGTGTGTGTGTGTGTGTGTGTGTGTGTGTGTGTGTGTGTGTGTGTGAGAGAGAGAGAGAGAGAGTGTGTGTTTGTGTGAATGTCTGTGTGTGTGTGTGTGTGTGTGTGTGTGTGTGTGTGTGTGTGTGTGTGTGTGTGTGTGAATGTGTTTGTGTGTGTGTGTGTGTGTGTGAGAGAGAGAGAGAGAGAGAGAGAGAGAGAGAGAATGAGAGAGAGAGGACACAGAGAAGAGACAGAGAAGAGAGAGAGAGAGAGAGAGAGAGAGAGAGAGAGAGGACACAGATCAGAGACAGAGAAGAGAGAGAGATAGAGAGAGAGAGAGACAGAGACAGAGAGACAGATATATATATAGAGAGAGAGAAATAGACAGAGAGAGACACAGAGAGACTGACACAGAGAGAGAGAGAGACACAGAGAGAGAGAGAGAGAGAGAGAGAGAGAGAGAGAGAAACAGAGACAGATACTTATTGTGAGACCAATACAGGAGATGAAGAAGGCAGCTCTAGTTGTGTTCGCACACGGTAAAAAAAAGTACACGTACATGTTTATAGCATGCTTGACAATCGAATTTGAAAGAGCGTTTAAAAGGCACAACTGATGTTATGTTTTACTTCCATGTCTGGAAGAGGTACTTGCACTATGAAAGTACAAGAAGGTAATGGGGTAACGGGTTGGGAGTTGGGGGTGGGGAAAGGAATGGGGGAAAGGGGAAGGGGAAAGAGACCCAAAATGGCGTAGCAATCAGGTTTGGCGTTGGTCCACTTCGCCTGAAGGAAGGCGTGAACAGAGCCTTTTAATTGTTACATTTCTTCACCCTTGTTCCTATTTTAGTTGCACTTCTTGGACCTTTTTAAAAATCCTTACATTATTATCCATGGAAAGTATGCTAAAGAAATGGCCACTTCGGGTGCTGATCAAGCGACCCATTTTAAGATTTTTATGTTTCCTCCAAATCATCCTTTACACACATTTATCGAAATAGGCGGCAGTTCAAGGACGGAAAGGCAGTCGATGTCAGTGGAGCAATTTTCTCCAGTGTGACCCATTGCTGTCACATCGGACGTTTTTCTTCAGTGTGACCCATTGCTGTTTCATCGAACAATTTTATCCTATGTGACCAATTGCAGTCACATCGAACGTTTTCCTTCGGTGTGACAATTGCTGTCATATCGAACACTTTTGTTCAGTGTGACCCACTGCTGTCACATCGAACAATTTTCTTCAGTGTTACCCACTGTTGTCACATCGAACAATTTTCTATAGTGTGACCCATTGCTGTCACATTGAACAATTTTCTACAGTGTGACCCATTGCTGTCACATCGAACATTTTCCTTCAATGTGACCCATTGCTGTCACATCGAACAATTTTCTTCTGTGTGACCCATTGCTGTCACATCGAACAATTTTCTTCAGTGTGTTCCACTGTTCTTACATCAACATTTGTCTTCAGTGTAACCCGTTGCTGTCACATCGAGCCAGATTTTGCTCGGTCAAGAATGACCCGCAGCTCCGAGGCTGCGTCATCAGTTTGCCTTGCCAGACGAGCTTTGCTGCCTGACATTATTGAGTGCTGGTCACAGGAATTCAGATAATATCGTCTCAACGTCACTTTCGTCCCATCGCGTCCCCTTCCCTGCCTGCTCCCCTGTCTCTCCGTCAGTGTGTGGCTGTCTAGGCATCTGTGTCTGTTCTGTCTCTAGGCAGTGTCTGTGTATTTGTTTGTGTTCATGTATAAGTTCTCTCATTCTCTCTCTCTCTCTCTCTCTCTCTCTCTCTCTCTCTCTCTCTCTCTCTCTCTCTCTCTCTCTCTCTTTCTCTCTCTGTGTGTGTGTGTGTGTGTGTGTGTGTGTGTGTGTGTGTGTGCGGGCGCGCGTGTGTGTTTGTGTGTGTCTACGTCTGTCTGTCTGTCTGTCTGTCTGTCTGTGTCTGTCTGTTTGTCTGTCTGTCTGGCTTGCTGGCTAGCTGGCTGGCTATCAGGCTGGCTGGCTGGCTGGCTGCCTGCTTCTATGTCTGTTTGGCTGGTTGGCTGGCTGCCTGTTTATCCCTGTCTTCTTTCTCTTGTTTTTCTTCCCCTGCCTCTGTCACTGTGTCAAGTCTGCTTCACCACTTCCGTCCCACACCATCAGTCTTCCTGTCGTAATGCACTGCAAAGGCACATCCTACTTTCATGCACTCTGTTTTTTTTCCTTCCAATCCTGACCCATTCTGTAAACCCGAGTCAATACTTTTGCCGGTAGGCGAAATCTCTAGTTTACTAGAATGATCCTGACCCAGCAACACACATCTGGTATTTCACTAGCCTGTGTCTACGGCTTGGGCATTCACGTAGTAACAAGGCAGGGTTCAAACTCTGCACCACCACACACGCTGTCGACGTCAGTGCAGGCTCCGAATTGGACTATTGAACAGTCTGCATATTTCAACAGCGGCACGAGCAAAAAATCCCATCGAACCTCAACCAGCTTAAAGCCGCAGCGGGGCATGTGGGAAGGAAATCACGACATCGCCCCTACACCACACGTACACCAATCAAAGCTTTCATCAGCGCCGCACCAGGCTCGTCAGGTCCAATCTTAGCAACATGACGTGATCAGTGTGCACACCAAAGCACGCACTCCTTCCCGCCACATCGCTTCTTGCAGCGCCATCTTGGAACGACTGCGCATCCACAGACGACATCGATTTTGGCCTGCGCTGAAGAAATAGGGAGGGTAGGGTGAGGGAGAGGAAGAAGGTGTGTATAGATTGGGGTTACGGGGTTAGGAGTTGCCCGAGTGTGTATCACATTCAGGGGATGGAGGGAAGGGACGGGCTGAGTAGAAGGGGGGAAATGTTTGGAGCAAAGTGTAGAAGACGTTCGAAGAGTGGGTGATGGGTTTGAAGATGGTGACTCCAAAAACAACCGAAAAAAGTGATAAGGTGGAGTGAGACGGTGGGGTTGAAAGGAGGACGGAAGCGCGAAGCAGAGTAGGATGAAATACGCTGTGAAGCTCTCAAGAGTATGGTATTTGATATAGCTGTATTGTAAGAAATGAAGGGACAGCATAATCTGGCGAAGGCAAAACACACGTATTGGAAATTGTTCTACCAAAATGTAAATTGCAAGGTAGCAAACTGCTCACATAAAATATAAGAGAAATGTAATTTTAGACATCCGTGTTTTCGATACGCCTGTGAATGAAGGAAGAAACAAACAAAATACTACAAAGCCAAGCGAGAGAGCGAATAAGTAGAATAAGTGAGTGCGAAGATGACATTCGAATACGTGAGGGAGTGTCAATACATTACTAAGCTCACTGAATACATTCCGATAATGAAATAGTGTAAACAACGAGAGAGAGAGAGAGAGAGAGAGAGAGAGAGAGAGAGAGAGAGAGAGAGAGCGAGAGAAAGAGAGAGAGAGAGAGAGTGAGAGAGAGAGACAGAGAGAGAGAGAGAGCGAGAGAGAGAGAGAGAGAGAGAGAGTCAGACACACAGACACGCTCACTGACCAAAAGACAGACAGAACAAGGATAAATAAACCGAAGGACAGACACACATTCAAAATGGCCAAACTCACGCATTTGCACACACACAAACACACACACACACACACACACACACACACACACACACACACACACACACACACACACACACACACACACACACACACACACACACACACACATTCCAAATACATATACATGCTCAGATACACGTAGAGAACGGAAAAACACTTACACACATGCACACATATCAATCGCATACACACTCTCGCATGCACACGTACACACACATCCACACACAGACGAACATGCGCGTGCACACACGCACGCATGCAAGCACACACGCACGCCCGCGCGCTCACACACACACGCGCGCGCGCACAATCACACACATATAAACACACACACACACATATAAACACACATACATGTATATACACACACACATAAATAAACATACACACACACATACACAGGCGAAAGCTAATATCCAGAGAGAAATTGCCTGTAGCGACAGAGAGAAAATGCTGGAGAAAGGCCGATACAGAAATCACATTTACGTGTATGTTCATTCATGCTTGTCGAGAACAAAGGACCCGTTAGATAAAAAGATTACAGAGGCAGTCCACTTCCTGCTTTAGAGATAAATGCTTTAAAGTATTTGATGGACAACATTCTTTTCGGGGACTTCACAGCAAACGCTTCCATTAGTATGATTCATAGACAAGAATGTAATTACATTTTTTCAAAGGATACTCTGTATGGGAGGCTTGTGGACATCTTAAACCAAAAAAAAAAACCCAACATTTTCTCTCCCTGTGTCTCTTTGTCTGTCTGTCTGTCTGTCTGTCTGTCTGTCTGTCTGTCTGTCTGTCTGTCTGTCTGTCTGTCTGTCTCTCTCTCTCTCTCTCTCTCTCTCTCTCTCTCTCACACACACACACACACACACACACACACACACACACACACACACACACACACACACAGACATACACACAAATACACACACATACACACAAATACACACACACACACAAACACACACACACACAAACACACACAAATGCACGCACACATACACACATGGTCACACATACACATACACACACATTCACACACACAGACATACACACACATACACAAACACATACACACATATACACACATACACATATATACACACACACTCATAAACACACACACACATACACACATATGCACAAACACACACACATAAATACACACATACGCATACACATAAACTGTTGTTGGCATCCGTCAGTCTCGTGAGACTATGGGGGTGTGCGCCAGGTTTGGTCAGTCCGGGGTTGAGAGGCAGCGTACTCTGTGGCTGTAGAGCCCGATCCTTGAGCCGCATGCTCTGTTGCACTTGTCGCAAGTGAAGTCTTGGCGTGGCTCTGTGGATGCCGACGCTATCCTCTGTCGTCTGCGTTCTCTCCTCTCCTCCCACTGCTCCCGTCTCCTCCTCTCGCTGGCCTGGATGCCAGTCTTGACGGCGTGTCTCCAGCTGTTGCGGTCAGCGGCCACCGTTTCCCAGTCTGCTGGGTTGATGCCTCCCGCCGTCATATCACGTTTACAAACGTCCTTGTAGCGGAGGAGAGGTCTTCCTGCAGGTCTGGATCCCGTGGCGAGCTCGCAGTACAGCACATAAACACACACACATATACACATGCACACACAATTACACACACATACACACATATACACATACACACATACACATACACACATACACATACACACATACACATACACACATACACACACATATTCACATACACACACATACACACACATACACACATATAGACACACATACACACATACACGCACATATACACATACACACATACACATACACACATACACATACACACATACACATACACACACACACACACATATTCACATACACACACATACACACACATACACACATATAGACACACATACACACATACACGCACACACACATACACGCACACACATACACACATATATACACACACATACACACACACACACACACACACACACAGAGCGTCCTGGCTGAATCAGCAGACTGAGTTATTTCTATCTCTTTCGGTGTAATTTGACAGGTTTGTTTCTTGTGATCAGCCGCAGGCCCTCTAAAAACTGGTTATGGAAGCACAAAAGGCTCCTGAAGCAGGCAAAGATGCTCACTGACGCCTGAACCACTGGCAGCCACGAGACAGACCGACGGCAAATGACGGAGACCAAAGTCTAAACAACAGAACTGAACTGCTTTGGCTACAGTAGAAGAGAGGGGGGGGGGGGGGGGGGGGGGGGTGTTGCGGCATTCAGGCAAAAAGAAAGGAGTGGTCTATAGGTCGGCCTGAAGTTTGTTTCCTAAAAAGAGGCAAGATTGAATGTAACTCAGAATGTATCTAACGCTGAAAACGCTGGTTTTTTTTTCAAATTAAAAACTAGATTCCCCGAGTGATCATAGGTCAGGAAAGATGGGACAGCAATCAGTTTATTATTTACTGTCGGTTTCTTTCTCTCTCTTCTTTTGCGCGATCGAAATAAGTGTTCAGCGTCGGCAGCCAAAAATAGAATCAGTAGTGTTATCGTAACCACAATCGGTTTTTTGCCTAATAAAACAGGCCACCGGAGGTACAAACGACGGTCCTCAGCGCTTGAGAGACGACACTAGAAAGAAGTCTGGAAATTATTCCACACCGCTTTGTGAGGTTGAAACTTCAGCTGAAGAGACCAGACGTTCGCCATGTGGTAACCGACAAGAGAAGTGACTTCCAACAACCAGTGAGTTGTTCCTGGAGTTGAGCAGCTATGTCATCCTGGACTAGAGGGAACGAATACTGGAGCCGTAGTGACGCTGAATGATAGATATACAAACTGACCACTGGAGAAGCTAATTTGCCTCCTGAAGCTAGACTGCATAGCTGCCTCCAAGTGCCGAGACAGACTACATAGAGAAGAAAAAAAAGCTACTTGATGTAAAATACTAGTATCTGACAAGATGTGTTTTAGAGTTTGTCATCCGAAGCTAGAAAGACAGCTTTCTGCAACTAAGAAACCGGCTGAAAGAGCTCAGTATACACACATGCGCGTGCACACACGCACGTCCTTGCGTGCGCGCAAACACATGCACATATGTAATTGAAACGAAAAGGAACTTTTATTTCAGTGTCAAGGAGAACATCACAACACAACACAAAACAACCATAATAATTCACACACACACACACGCACGTACGCACGCACGCACACACACGCACACACACGCACGCACGCTCGCACGCATGCACGCACGCGCGCGCGCACACACACACACACACACTGAGGCAATTTGTGCTAGTAGAGACTCTAAAAGGCGACGTGGAGACTGCCTAGTCACTCGATCCTGGTTGTCTTTCCCCCATCTGACCTTTCTTGGCTGTCACCGTCACCATGACAACCTACATTATTTTGGTCGTGGAGACTCCAGAGAGGTTATCGTCTCTGCTGCCAACAACAAGAGACGTTCCACATCTTTACATCTCCTTTTGCAGCATCCACACGAAGAGGTCACCACGCCAGACTGTCTCATTGTCTAAAGGTCACCACACGGTGCCGAACCCTGCCCTTCCAAAGGCTAAGTACGGTTCTTGCCGAAAGAGACAGATCGGGTAGATAAGTTGCGATGGGATGTACCTATAGGGAAACATAAGAGAGGATAGAACGTGAGTTAGATGTACAGAGAAGACAAATGAAGACGGGAGATGAAATGGAAAATAAAAGGCTTATGAAGTGGGGGGGGGGGGGGGGGGGGGGGGGGGGGGGGGGGGGGCGGACGGGGGACGTTGAAGGGATGGATGTTGTAGCAGGATAACGACACGAGTTGTATACAAAATGTGCTCTTAATCAGTTAATGATGTTGACAGAATGCCGGGCAGCCGTTTGGAGCTCGTCTCCGGAGAGCAGGCACCGGTGCGCTGTTCGATGCATCTATGCAATTCCTAATGTGAACACTCATCTCTGCTGGTGAGTAATGGGAGAAACATCAGGCGAGTTGTGCTTATTCTGCACAGAGCGACGGCACCGCCCTTCCATTACCTACTGCTTGATGGCCGCGGTGCTTAGCGCACTCAGGCGGATTTGGCATTGCACTTACGTCGGGCACCTCCGCCATGGTCGCTCCAAATGAGTCCTTATTGAATCAAGCCCGGAGAGCAGCCGACCGAACCGTTTTACCCCTTATTGCCTGCGGGTAACGGATGCCCTCTGGGAGTGAGCTCCCCTGCGGGACATCGGCGAACGGCACTGCCCGAGTTACTCTGGGTAAATTAAATGCTGAGCGGCTGTTGTCTTTCCGCCATAGTCTGCACGGACGTACTTCGGGATTTTTTTACTGGCGCTTCTGCTGGCAATGGGTAGCTCGTCGACAAGCAAGGGAGAGGTCTATGACCACCAAATGCAGTTAGTGGCGAGAGCCGTGGTCGAATTATATCGCAGCATTGCCTCCTCAGTTAGCATCCACTTACTATATTTGTCAAATTTCTCCCAACGCCCTAATTCCCAACTCCCCTCCACTGGAGAGCAAAAGGCACGAACCACGCGGCAGGAATGGTTGGACAGTGGGGAGGAGAACTTCCATATTCAGAACGGTCATTGGATGGAGGACAGTGATCAATAGGATCGGGAGTCCCAAGGCTCTACTTCCAGCCAGGTTACTCAGGGCCATTTGGAAAACGCTTTATTGCTGCGGGGAAAAGTTCCTGACAAAAAAGAGAGGGAGCAGAGAGGAAGGTGATGTTCGACCTTTCCGTAATGGTCGACAGAGCCTGCCTGAAGCACGCAGAGAAAGAATCGTTGGGAGTGCGTGTTTTATAGGGT
>JAWQFJ010021756.1:0-27500 GCA_034096865.1 Theodoxus fluviatilis
ACTTCATCGCGCATGTTCTGCGCTTGCCGTAAAACCGAAAGTGACGCGTGTATCGCGCTTGTTCAAGGTGATGTGCCGCGAGACTTTAGATTTTGTTTTTTCGGTCAATAAATGAAACACATTGACCGAAAAAACACAAAATCCAAGTGGAACCGTCTTGGCGCTGGCTGGGGGTTCTGACACATTGAGTCTGATCTCGAGACCCAGAGAATGCTTGCAAATGTTGCACTTCTGGAAGTCTGGACAATTGCATGTGAAAACTCGGTCGTCTTCGACTCTGATCTGCCAGAGCGATCGACGGCATGCAGCATAATCATCAAAGTCTTGCCACGAAGCTGCAGCAGACTTTTCTTGTTGTTCCTGGATTGCCTCTTTGAGATCCGTCTCCAGAGGTACCGATGTCTCGGTGAAGATCGTGTTGCCGGACCGCAGAGACTGTGCATTTGATGATGCCCACTGCCAAGCGCTGGTCCAGATCTTGAGTGTGCGTGTTGGTGTCTCTGCAACTTTGACGCATGGTCCATCAGCAGCATCTCTTTCCCTCGACCAGTTTTTGACGATGTCGTGTTCCACAACCGCCAAAAATCTAGCCAGTTCGAGCCTTTCTCTCAGAGTGTTCTGTTTTTTGATCACCATGTTAGTTGCCTCTAGGCCGTTGTTTGTTGATGGATGCCCAGGGGCATAACCTTCATACCAAGTTCCGTTGTGATCCAACCACGACGACTCAAAATACTCGATGAAACCACCGACGCCATCTTCTTCCGACATCTTCCACTTGTCAAGGAAGAGTGCTGACGCGTGAAGAAAGGAATCTTCGTCAGGACACACCTGAAGGAGACAAATGTCATCTCTGACAGAAGCACGAATCCGCACGTTCTTAATCTTTACCAGTTGTTTGTCAACGTTCATTATGACGTGTGCCCAACACATGATGATCTTGTCTGCTGCCTGCCCAAAAGCAAGAGCAAACCCATTCTTGATTGCTGGTGCGGCGTCAGAGATCAGGTGGGTTGGCCTGAACTCGACTTCGTTGTTGGTGGCCAAACTAACACCGTGAATCAAAGAAGAGAATAGAAATTTGAAGTCCAGTTTTGTCTCATTCACGGTCACTGCTAGCATCAGCGGATGAAACTTCCTGTCAGCGTCAGAGTATCCAGTGATGAGAACAGGGTAGCCCTGCCAAATCAGTTTGTATGTAGCGTCAGCATGCACACATTGAGTTCTGGCTCCCAGGGTCAACAGACGCTTAGTGGACAGAGCAATGCGAAAATTTGCACCCTTGAGTTCATTTCCAGCATCAGCCTCAAAGCCACAGACAAAAACTTCATTTTCGTCATCTGGGAGGTCTTGCCTCTTCTCAGCCCAAGCTTGAAGTTCTCCAAGAGAAATGGAATGTCTCCCATACAAAGTGTTTTTCATGACCGCCAAGTAATTTGCTAGCTGCGTCTTTGTTGGCAACGGTGTGCATTCCCGCTGACGCAATGCAATGAGTATTTGCCGTGGCTTCTGAACGCCATCTCTGAACAGCTGCTGGATTATCTGTTTGGTGTCTGGATGGATGCCGCGTTTCTGTACTTCGCCAGAGTGATCGTGATCACCATATGAGTAGAGAGCAACACCATCATCGGACTTGTACAGGAGAAATACTTCCGCAAGACAGCTAGCTCCTTTCTTACACTTGTAGTAGACCTTTTTGCCATCTGACGATTTGGTTGTGGCATAGACTGACCAGCTGTCATCCTGCAACAGACAGCCCTTTGTAAGTTATCATCATAAATACGGCTGCCCATAAATACATACAAAATATCTCTTAAGGTTGATTGTAGAACATTTTGAGGATACGTGCATTGTAGGCACACACAGTTCTACTTACATTTTTGATGAACTCCAGTGCTGCATCTGCCGTAACGAAATCCCTTTGCTTCTCCCAGTCTTTTGCAATGCCTCTTCTTCTCTTGGGTGGTGGTTCTTCAGTGTCTGTATCTGAAGAATCATTTTGTGTAGGGACGGGTCCGATTGCTTCGAACTCCATGGTCAGAGACTGAATGGTCAGAATCATTTATTCAGAGAGCTTATATCAAGCTTCAATGTGAAAAACACTCACTACTCTCTTCAAAATCCATGTTCAGAGAGAAGTGAAGTCAATTTAAGCCTCATGTGCTGTGAAAACCACTCACCTTTACCCTGTAGAGCTCATAAAACATCAATCGAGCAATCATTGATTTTTTTTCATTTTTTTTTTTGCTGAAATCATTTTATATTTTGTTGAAATGATTGGTTTTTATGCCAGATGCATTAAATTTTTTGCTGAGTAGTTTTTCTTTTTGCATTCTAATTTATCTTTTGTTCAAACATTACATTTTTAGCCCAATAATTAGTTTTTTTGCTCAACTATTTATTCTTTTGGTGATTGAATTTTATTTTTGGTGTTTAAATATTCTTTTGTTCATTCAATTATTTTTCATTATTTCTTTTGGTCAAACCATTAAATCTTTTGGTGAAAGCATCTATTCTTTTGGAGCATTAAATGCCAGCCTATAACTTAGAGTAAGCGCAAGTAAAGCCAATACGTCCCAAGTTTTTCGCCTCTTACGAATCCCGTATGGAGACGCGGTGGGTCTATTCTTATCCCAGCACACATGGGGAAACCAGGTGGCCCAGACCTGTGAGATGATCCAGAGTAAGAGGCAATTCAAGGGAACAATGAAACAGCAGAAAGCTCGAATCGCTATAGGCCTAAGACCTAGTCAGAAGCTGCACTCATCAGGGACAACGATGGTCATATTTGAGTAAGTAGGAGTCTTTGGGACAGGCCAGTGCGTACAAAAATTCGAAGCCACTAAAACCAGCAAATCTGTGCATTTCTCAGCAACGTTGAGGGTAGTCAGGGCTAGATGTCGCTGTTCATAGAGTGGACAGAGAAATGTTCCTCTCGGCATCTTGGAAAAGGGAAACGTTGACGCCTGTGAAGGCCTTAAAAGCCAAAGGTCATGACACAAAGCTGCAAGGATTGCTTTCTTCACTGAACAAACCTGGCGGAACAGGCCGCATGCTCGGCAGGTCAGGGGTCAAGTCGAGGTGACATGGGGACTGTGGTGAAAGCTCTAGGCAATCGCACAGGTCTTCATCCGTATCCCCTGGGCCATACCTGGCATGCTCGGAACGAGAGAGAGAGAGAGAGAGAGAGAGAGAGAGAGAGAGAGAGAGAGAGAGAGAGAGAGAGAGAGAGAGCGAGGAGAGAGAGCGAGGAGAGAGAGAGGGGGGGGGGGGTGGGGGGGGGGGAGGGATAGCTGGATGGAGTTTTACGGCCTATCAGCCTTTGAAGACTATGCATAGTTATTAAGCACGAAAATCATTACAACAGTGTAGAGTAAGCGCAAATCAAGTCACTATGTCCCTATTAATTAGACTCTAATGAATCGCGTAAGGAGACGCGGTGGGTCTAGTCTGACCCCCAACCCACAGAGGGCAAGAGAGAGAAAGATTGGATTATATAAATGAGGCTTTACGGCCTATCAGCCTTCGTGGGATATGCAAGGCTATTGATTACGGAAATCATTTGAGACTTGGAGCAAGAGCATAACGTCTCGATTTCTCCATTTATTTGCTAATGACACAAATCGCCTGGGGAAACGCGGCAGGTCTATTCCTACCCCTAAACCAATGAGCGAGAGAGACGGATGGACATTCGGAGTGAGAGAGAGAGAGAGAGAGAGAGAGAGAGAGAGAGAGAGAGAGAGAGAGAGAGAGAGAGAGAGAGAGAGAGAGAGCAGAGTAAGGCCACACACAACAGACACAAATTAAAATCAAATGGACGTACAGAATATTACATCTGCAATTAGCAATGTAGCAGACTCACTAGTCATCTCCTCCACGCCATCTCCACTAGCACCTCTTCATGCCTGCTGACCCCTGGGCTCTAATGTCTGGCAAGCAAGATGCAAATGCAGTATGCATCAATGGAAAGACAACACAAGCACATGAGATTCATTATAAACACTTTTATTCAAAGACATAATTTGAATATTTCAAATGACCTTGTGACTGTTGTTTGGGACCATGGATTCACAGCAGAGCAAGCAAGCAACTTGGCACAGGCCGAAGTTGCGTGGTCACCCACTGGACCAGAGAAGGAGGAGGTGTTCAGTAACACTAACAGTCACAGTATGAGTCCTGGGCCGATGCAACTCAACTACAAAATCTGTCTCCAGAAGTGGCCCAACAGTTAAACTTCTATTCCATTGTGAGAATAGTGGAGGTAGAGCTTTTGTACAGTTATTCATCAAATATCACTTCAGTTCCCACCAAGGAAAATGATCAAGGCTACTGAACTACTGAACAACAGTAATTTTGGATCAACACTCGGCAACAAAAAACTCTCCACTGCTTACACTATTTCACATATGACACTTTTTTCTTAGCTACAGCTGAACAATCAAAGTAAATCAAGTTTGATTTTTTAAAAAATAACTTAACTAAAAGATAAGTACTCATACCTCTAATACAGTTGCAGCCATTTTAAGTCTGGAAAACGTGTGGATTTTTTAGTCGTGAAAAAAAAAAATGCATATGCACAAATCAGATCAGTTCACCACTTGTCAACTCAAATGCTGGGTTAGTCATTCTATAGGATGAGTGGCCAGCTGATGATAGAGAGAGGGGAACAACAAAGAGATACAATGCCATGGGGGACAGTGAAAAGCAACGGAATGCAAAGGATAGTGCCCAACCAAAAGATAAGCAACGGACAAGACAACATGTACAAACCACTACCTCGAACACTCGGATCCAACAGGAGAGAAGAGATTCTACATCAACTGCTTACATGACACAAACGTTATGAAGCTCTCTCATCTATGTTTCTGTCCCACGTTGCTGATGACACTGAACAAATAGTCATGCATGTACAGAACACCCGTGACAATAGAGCAAAGGACATGAAAAGACCTATCCATTCTTCCACTTCTCCTGATATGATTCTGGCCACACTCAAACCAAAGCGTTTCCATGATATGAAAGAAGGTGAATCTTTACACAAGGAGTAGTAAACTCAACCACATAGTTTCGCCTACATATGACCAATCCATTAAGTACACCCTTGCAGGACAGGAAGATGATCTCTCACTGACACAGGAAAAAAACGAGCTCATGCAACAAATACAGCTGACCCCCTCTACAGTACTGGTCCACGACGATGCAAGATTTTCTGGGAAATGTCTCCCTTCTTCATTAAACAAATAAAAACCAAACAAACGAACAAACTAGCAATCCATGCCCCTGGGGCGATGAAAGACAAGAACAGTTTCTTTGCTGATGCAGCAAAATGGGCCATGCATAAATGATTAATGTCCTTGAGGCAAGACATGGTGGATGACTCAATGAAAGGATGAGGAAAGAGTTTCTGAATACATCAATCTCTTTTAACAGAAGTTTCCTTAGCAAATAAAACATTAGGACAGAAGAGAGAGAGGCAGCATGTTTGAAGAGAACTGGAAGAGAGAGTGATAAAAGAAAATCAGCAGGTTTGATAAAGAAGACCAAAAGGATACCGTCTATCTACTGAAGCCAACTGGACTGCAGTGAGGCAAGGAGCTCCAAAGATGTCTTCAAAAGCAAACTCAACCATCACTACTTCAACTTACATTTCGGGAAAAACAAACAAACAAACAAATCCCCTGAATGTCAAAACAGAAAGCATCATCAGCACACTGCCTTTGCCAGGTCTTCTGCCATGTTGGTTTTCGGAAAACTGAAAATGGAGAAGACCCAAAGGCCACAAGATGGAGAGTGGTCCTCAAGAAATGGAGGACTCGAGACTTTTGCAGCCTGGCAAGATGGACAGGCCTGCTGTCTGACACTCAACACTCACAGCAGAGGAAAGTTTTCTTCTAGAGTACACTGCAAGGCCAAACAACTCAGTACCCCTATCACTGTCTTGACCCGCTGGCCACTGGATTTTCAAAACATATTCCATTAGTTGAGCCTGAAGCTGCCTTAAACATTCAAGGAGACTCAACAAAACTTTCCCCTCAAATTATCTACTTTTCTCAGACCCCAACAATTCCAATGACCTAGATAAGGTTACAGTATTGATCCAAAACTCCTTCTTGAGAAATCCAAGTGAAAACAGAAAATATACAACAAGATACTGCAACATTATCCTATTTATGAAATTAACGGAAACTGATTAATTCCTGAGCATATATTTCCTTCCCCACTGCTCCCATCTTGGTCAGTCAATGATACAACTCAAAAGTAATGAAAGGACTTGTGTTTGTGCCACATCATCTGTAGTGTCAGTACCTAGATTAATATGACACAACAGTTCTCTTTACAGTTTCGTTTAAAATCAAACATCCACTGCTACCTCTAGAACATTGTGACAAAGCAGGCAAAAATTACAAAATGAAACAGAAACCAAATCCAAACTAGCCATCCTGCTGGTTCTTATCTCCAATCACAAGATGCCAAAGCCACACTGTAAGTAAACAAAGAAACATAGCAAGAAGACACAACTGAACAAGAATTACTGTTTCTACAGGTGACCAAATAGTCAAACTTCTCAGCAGGTGGAAATCAAATCATCTGAAGCCAAAAGGGGTCATCACAAAGTCACTACTTTTTAAGTCTTCTTACCAATAACCTGCAGCTGAATAAAAACAACTCTTGACATCAAACAAAATAAACAAACAGTAATCAATGATCTCACATAAACCCAAGCAAGCCCCAATCCCAAGACAAGATAACTAAAGGGGGGGTTGAAAAGCCCCAATCCCAGACAAGATAACTAAAGGGGGGTTGAAAAAGCCACAAGGACTGCTTCTGTGGCAGAAAAGTGTCATCCTCCTTGGATGGGAAAAATGAAAATTAAGATGGATAATCTCCCTATGATGATGACAAAGTGATGCCAACAAAAGTACTCTGCATGAACAGACACCTCGACATGCTCCATGGACAGAGAGAAAAGAGTTTGAGAAAACCCTCTAGGATGATGCAATACAAATTCAACTACAGCCTTCTCCCACAAAAGCATGCTCTATGAAGGGAAACCCCGACATGCTCCCTGGACAGTGACAGAAAAAGAAGATAGGAAAACTTTCCATTATTATGAAAAGTAATTACTACAGCTTTCTCCTTGGAGGGACCTTCAAAACCCACCCTGGACAGAGTAAGAACATTCTCTAAGGTGGAGAAAAAGTGATTGCCAACAAGAGCATTCTCAATTGCAGACACTTCAAAACCCACCCTGGACAGAGTAAGAAATTCTCTACGGTGGTGAAAAAGTGATTGCCAACAAGAGCATTCTCAATTGCAGACACTTCAACATCCTCCCTCGGCAGAGAAAGAAAAAGGAAAAAAGAGTTTCTATGGTGATGATGAAGTAATGTCTGCCACAGCACTGTCAATGAATAGACACTTCAACACTCTCCCTGGGCAGAGAAAGAAAACAAGGCAGAAAAAGTCTGTGGTAATGAAACAGTGACACTGACAATGGCTGCTGCCATCAACAGACGTTTCAAAACACTGCTGTGGCAATGACTCAAGGACACTAGTGTTTGATGCACAGTCTTCACTACACATATCACAAGGACAGTCCACGGGAGGGGAGTGGTCCAGTTGTAGGTGGGTAGCTGTGTAACACATGAAAAATCCCCCCCTTGCTCTTTAGCTCCGCATCAAGCACATTTCTGATGAGAACTAGACTCTTGTTCCAACTCACACACTGTGTGGCCACTAAAAGTACACTTGCTACTTCCATATGGTCAAATATATATATATTATTATTATTAGGGGGCAAAAACCATACAAAGGACAGAAAAAAACTCATAGCTATATACAGGAGTATTGAGAGAAGTATCTTACAAACTATGTACACGTTACAATTTGTACAAGATCTTTTTCTTTTGTTCATTGCTCAGTGTCACTGATTATTCTACTGGGTATGCATGGTATACCAAGGCATCTACTCTATGACAAAAACAACCCAAAATATATAAATTATGCCTCCTGCCTCTCTTCCTGTATCAGCAGTCATCACATCATCAGAACTTCTATGGTGACAGGGGTTATCTACAGTTACAA
The DNA here is from genome assembly GCA_034096865.1 of Theodoxus fluviatilis. Taxonomy (NCBI): domain Eukaryota; kingdom Metazoa; phylum Mollusca; class Gastropoda; order Cycloneritida; family Neritidae; genus Theodoxus; species Theodoxus fluviatilis. The sequence goes on from JAWQFJ010021756.1 coordinate 8,083, forward strand.
ACATGGCACCTCTGTTGAGAAATAGACTTTTACATTTTTCGCTTCTCAGTTTAAAAACCTCTCATGCAAGGAATACATGTTTGAGATTTGTTGGTTTAATCCCCTACATCAAGCCTTCTGACCTTGGCACATGTATTTTTTAACATTAACACATTTATCACATTCCATGTTTGACCCCTTCAAACCTATAAACTCTTTCATCATGATCTGCTCACAGGCATGCACAATAAATTATTTTTTTTAATCTCTTGCACGCACTACAACTGTTCCTGAAAATTTGCTTTCAATTCGAACACTTCATTAGGAAAAATTATCTTTTCATCATCAAAAGACAACATGCAAGGTAAAACAGTCTTTTAAACCTCAAATTTTGTCTTTCTCTCAAATTTGAATGTGTTGAGCTTCATGTTATCAGTGTATAGGTCCTTCCCACATGATACCAAGATTAAACATCTAAGACAATTATTTACCTCATCCACTCCCATGACCGCAGGCAAGCTCTGCCCAGCAACACAGAAACTGCCTTCAATGTTATTGCCGTTTCCACCTAGTTCTCAGAGCTTCAGTTTGATGAAGGAGAAAAGGATTCCCTTCAATGGGGTGTGTGCAGAGAGGCTTGAGTTCGAGGATCTGCTGCGGCGTTGCACTTGCATGGGTCAACGCCACACTGACATTACCGGACTGCAGCACAATCTCGCAGCCCCAAAGCAAGAATGCAACTTCCACTGATGCAAGAGCAAGTGGTAAAAAATAAAGTGTAGAAACATCAGGGGGGAAAGCTCAATCAAGAATTTCTGCAGAAGGAAGCCAATAAAGTAAAGCATGATGAGCAAAATTCACCGGAATATCTAGGATCTGTTTATTTTCTTCTAAAGCAAGTCAGTTCAGCTGTAGCAGAAGTGTTGCATTTTCTGCTATCATTACCTAAACCCTTTTCATGTGCAAAATCACTACAAACACTCATTCAGATGTCTTTTATTTACCTCAAATTCTAACAAACAAATAAAGAGGGGGACATAGAGCATCAACTGAATGTCAATAAATCTATTCAATATAACCAACAAAAGTAGAAAACTTTCAACAAGAGCAATATTACATCTGATGGGAACTCCTCCAAGATATAATGAATTTTTCTCTCTCTCTCTCTCTCTGTTCAGTGAGTCAGCTCTTCTCATTCGAAACACATCCTTTCAGCACAGTCTGGCGGCCCTCTGGCTGCCTCCTATGCGGGCAGCAGAAAGCTGTGGTCGGTCAACGTCCATTACGCAGTGCGAAACAAACTTATTTCCACCAGACACAAATCCCTTCCTGCCCTGTGGACAGACACCTGTGTGGTTTGCACTTGCGTGTGTGGTTGCCAGGTTACCAGACGGTTGCATCCTTAGCAGGTAAATTTAGCAGATGCTGGAATAAGTACAGCATGCAAGTCTTTCAGCCATTCTCTCATTTGATGCCAGAATTCAACAACTGATGCATAATGGTTCCCAGTGTTCTAAAAAAAAACTGGGTGAGCGGGTAATTAATTGAATCTGCAGTTTTACACACTGGACAAAGAGCTAGTTGGACCATTTCAAACTCCAGCACACCATGCCTGACTTGATGGTGACCCTGAATCAAGGCTGTCAAAAGAATCTTCCACAATACCTACAAGGTGAAGAGAATGTTGGGAAGGGGAACTAGGCAAGAACTTTGTCTCCTTGGACATCCAAAGCGACTGCATGGCGTTTGGGGTGCAGCTTTCCCTTGTGAACAACCCAGAACCCTGCATACAATGCAGGGCCTCCCAAATACATAAGGACTCTGCAAGCCCATGGTGGAAGGTCATTTCTCTATCCTTGTTTTCCCTGAAGCTTTCTGGCAGCTCTTGCCACCTTCGCTGCCACGCAATCGTCAGCCATCTTCATGCCAAGTGGTGCTGCATGTGCCCTCTCAGCTCTTGTTCCCAATGTGGTTCCTTAGCTGCAGCCACAAGAACCTGTCATGCCCATGACAAGCATCCTTGCTGTGGGAGGGAGGATTTGTTGCACAGTGTCTTACAGTTGGCTACTCCCACTTGACCCAACCACGCAAGTCTCAAAGACACAAGACAACGCTGACACGTTCTGTCTCTGGTGTGGCACTCTTCCAACTACTTGCTACACTCCACAGCACATCTAACTTATAAAGTAGTAGAGATGAACCAGAGTAAGAGCTGCTGTATCCCATCCCAGCCAGCTCCTCTCCAAAGATTGCCATTCAACCAATGACTCAAGACAAGGGTGCTACTTGTAAGGGATGCAGCTGGCAACACAACATCATTCTGGGGAATCGTCTGGTCCTTTTTCCAGAGTCAGTTCAGCATGTCACACTGTAGGACTCAGTGGAAACCAGCCATCCCCAACCCCGGCACCCTGGAAGTGATATGCAGGGCGAGCAAGGAGCGTTCACCCTGGAGTCAGAAACCCTGAGCAAGTTGGGTCTTTGGGGGCCCAGAGTTGTGGAGGAGGGGAGAAAGACGGCACCCCCCTCCCTTTGCCCACTGTGATCCCAACAGGATGAGGCTGCCTTGAGAGAGAGGAGGGGATGGGGAGGGAAAGGGGGACACAAGGTGGGGAGGGGGAGAAAGGCAGGGACTACTATGTGGTGGAGGTCAGGCTGGCCAGGAAGGGGTACAGGACCAGCAGGAAGGCAAAGAGCAGCATCAACAGTGGGATGCTCGAGCACATGGACACCTGCAAAGACAGAAAATCAATGGGTCAGTTTCATGTAGTTCCAATACATTTAAAGAACATACCATACCTTCATATGTGGAGAAATATCAGACCAAATGGGTCAGTTTCGTGTAGTTCCAATACATTTAAAGAACATACCATACCTTCATATGTGGAGAAATATCAGACCAAAATTCTTCACCTTTAACCAACTCATTGTAGGAGCCAATTCTACAGTTTTGAAATTCTCTTTGTTTTCGGATGCCATGACCGATTCCTCCTTTATCTCCAACAGCAGAAAAAGATTAAAGATGCAAAGACTGTAAGGACAAATGATCAGGGTTGTTGTTTGTTTATTTTAACTTTTTTGCCACAAAACTCTGTATGTCTCTGAATGATGATGCAAACAAGCAAGGATTACATCATACATGACAAAGCCTTTGATGTAGAGCAACTGACTTGGTCACATTAAAACAACCATTGTCAAGATCTCAGAAGAGCAAATCTGTCATGTAGATTGTGACACTAACAAGGAAATTCACCAATGACATAGAGAACCGACTGTGGTTTTACTAACATATATCAATCCCTGGCAGACAAAAAGAGGTAGGAGGAGAATAGAAACTTACTGTCTTGCAGCGGGTGGCGAGGGTGCGGTAGTCAGAGAGGGCGTCAGCCAGCTGTTGGCGGACGTTCTCCAGCTGCTGGCAGTAGGATGTGACTTGGGCCTGCAGATCTTCCACCTTCTCCTTGGACTGCGAAACCTGCAACACCAGGCAGTCCTTGTCAACACCTCCATGCAATGGATGACCTGATCTCACACAAACCTATGTCAATACACAAGTGGAAATCTATTTGGGCAGTCAAATACATTACTTCCATTCCCGCAATAAATAGTCCTCCATCACATTTGAAAGATTTTTCTGTTGTACATCATTTTGTTTTACTAGTTAGTCATTTATTGTATTTTTTTAAAATCACTTAAAAGTAACAGATCAGGTAAAAATCCATCAAATCCATACATCTCTGAAAATGGAATTTTACACTAACAAAAAACAACATACTCTTTCTAATACAAATGCAATCACTTCATTTTACTACAACACTTGATTCATACACTTTTTTGGTTTCTCACTTATAAAAAAATCTCTAGTGGCAACAAATTACAGAGTCATCAATGCCCAGCAAAGATTCAACATCATGCAAAGAGGAGAAAAAGTGCAGTGAAACAGAATTTCTACAATGCTCATTTCAAAATACAAGATGGCACAAGATGACACAAAATCAAGAGACTCAAACAGTGCAACATCCCTTGAGCAGTCAAGTTGCAATCATCCTTCACAATGCATATTCGGATGATTTCTTTTTCTCCTGCTTCTTTTTCTTCTTCTTTTGGATCACTTTGTCTCTATCTTTTAAATACATACAATTAATTCTGTAAGAAAGTTTAATACCATGATGCAACTGAAATAGTGCCCATTCTGAACTGCCTAGACCTGGGCTGTGGTGATCTGGAATAACTCTTAAGATCCTGCACCGCCCATTACCGCCCACCCTGCTCAATCCTGTACCACCCATAGCCACGCACCCCACGTGGCTGTTACTTGACTGATTTTTTTCCTCTACAAATTGCATAATCCTTACAGGACTGGTGAGTGAAACATGTGAATGACTTATAGGACATTAATAGATAATTATGGGCTTGGGAAACAAGAAGACCTATTTGACTACAACTCACAGCAAGTCGAGGGAAAATGAAGGCAAATGTTATTCCATGCCATGATGCATTTTGAACAAACAGAATTGTCTTATTGAAAAATTGTTCAATCGAATGAAAATCTACCAACATGACTCAAATGGAGGCATTTCACTAACTCCTGATGACAGATGATCAGATCAAGACCAAAGGAAACTACCAGGAGAATTTAATCATACTTCTGTCAATAGTAAACACAAAATTGACAGAGAGAAACTCAGAAAACATAGGAAAGATGGGATTCAATAACTTTTTTCTGAAAATTACATGACAGCATGCTTCATATTTCCTCGAATGTATCTTAGAGCTGAGGTAAATACAGCTGATGAAATAAGAGCTCCAATCAGACCCACCCAAAACTTCAGCCTGAGAAACAATTAACAAAGGAAATCTCTTGCCTGCAACCTAAACGTTTGGAAATCACAACACTGCACAGAACTGAACTCACTTAACAGAATGTTATTGGAAAAAGAACACAGAGAGTCTTCTAATCACAAACACTTTCATGCAGAGATTCAAACTGTAAGAAAACAGACTGCATAATGATGCAGACTAAACTCAGGTCAACAAACTACTGCTAGATTATCCTGACACAATTTGAAACAAAATGGACGAAATCCATCAAACTCATGAATCTGCAAACTGTTCCAAACAACGAGCAAAACCAAAAACCGTTTTGGTGCAAAACCAAGGGAGATAACTGCAGGCAAAGGGAGACAACCAAGGCTACACCACTAAGCAAGACCAGACGAAGGCCCCCTGCTCCACACACAGCAACACAACAGGGCAGGGGACCTGGCTGGCCCTCACAAATGGGCCTGACCTCCTGCACCGCTAGGTTGGAGTCTTTGAGGGCTGGCATGGGGCCTGGGCGGCCCGAGGCCTCTCTGCTCTCCTGCTTTACCTTGAGAGCCTCCATCTTCTTGTGGGACTCCTGCAGCTTGTTGTACTCCGAAGACAGCTGCAGGTTCTCCCGCCGAGACCTGCACAGGCCAGACACGGGCATGGGTTTACTTCATGACTGAATGGGGATTACAGGCTACAAGAGTAATTTGAGATTTGTAGGGCAGATGTGACATATATCAATGAGGACCAGGAGTTGCATCGAATAGTCCGAGATTCACAAGATAATACTGCAATGTAAAAGGCCTGAGGTAGAGGAGGTTGCAAAGAGAAGAAATGCATATTGTTATGAAGAAAGAGACATCTGAGCATGTCCACACCATGTGAGACCATGTATATACAACATATAATTTTTTTTTAAACAATGAAGATAAGGCAGAAGTACAAGAGATTATAAAAAAGGTTTCCGAAATCTATCCGGCGTATGTATCAATCACATCAACTGAGACAGAAGATAGAACTACATACATGAAGTAATAAGTTATTTCAAAATTTAGACATACCGGTACCCAAGACATAGTTCCAATTACAAAATTATTGGCACAAACACAATACAATGCATATACATGTATTCTGACAGCCAGTGCATGCAAAGCATACATCCTTACATCTTCATCTCAGCTTCCATGGCCTGTATTCTTTTCCGAAGATTGGTGCCCTCCTCTCTGAGAGTTTGGAGCTCTGCAAAAAACAACTGAGCACTGAGACAGGGGGACAAGGAGTGACTGCAAAGAATTCACACGTCCAGGTAACCAGGAGAGAATGGAGCATCCTTTTGAACACAAAGTAGACACTGCAGGAGATCTGCTCAAAATGCATGTAGTCATCTGGTGGAGGCAACCACCAAGGCCACATCCAGGATGTCAATTTCACATCCCATCCGCTTTGAGGGTGGAGGCATTTCATCTTTGCAATCTTGAATCTGCTGCCAATGTCTCAATCCTGTGGGACAAGATAATTCCAAAACCTGCGTGCCACTTTGATGGACAAGTTGGAACCCTCATCCTGAAGAAACTGTTTCCTGTTCACTTTATTTTTCCATATCCGAGATGAAAGACAATCTCCAAGCAAAAGACTTCTCTGCCCAGGAGACATGGTCTACTGACTAGTTTCCACAGTAAACCTAGAAACTGAGCAGTAAGCATTTTGTGAACTACTAAGTAGATGCATAACTGTCCAAAAAGGTTGGCCAGGGGGACAGTGTGAAAAATTCTGAAAAATAGACAAAGCCAGAGAATTTTTTTTCTTCGTTGCCTTACAAATGGATTTTTTCCCTTTCAAAGAAATAGTTGTAAATGTCTCTGATAGAATTGACAAGTTTAACATACAGAGCCAACCCTGCGTGGGACAGACAGGGAAAAAAAATGCAAGACCACAGGTGGGGACTGAACCCATGACCTTTCGGTTAGCGCCCGAAATGCTCTACCAGCTGAGCTAACATAGCTCATAGAAATAGTTGTAAATTTCTCTGGTAGAATTGACAATGTGATGCTCAGGAGAGAGGCTGCTGTCTTTGACCAGATCAGTCTGTCACTTCCAATGGTGTATTCCACCATTGCAAACTAACGGCTGCAACATGGATTATTAATCCTACTCAAGAAAGAAATGCATTCATCACTACTCTTCAATCAATTCCTTTTCCATTTCCAATATGTAGAATGCCTGAAGAACGAACCGTACGAAAATTGCATTAATGAACTCTTCATTCAATTCTTCCTCCTTTCCCAGCACCTAGAACACCTGAAGATGGAAGTGCACAAAAAATGCAGGAAAATGTGCTTCAGCGCTCAAGGGGCAGGAAAGTCCCAATCAAAATAATGAACGATGCAGAATGTATTTGTTCAAAGTGACCTTCATTTTGATAACATTCCGAAGAAGCCAGCAGAGTAGCAAAATAAGCCAAGGTCAAGGGTAAAGTAAGCTCAAAAATGAATCTAAAAGTAAAATAGATCTTTTGTTTAATTTCAAACGTTCGCCGAACATCAGCAACTTCCATCAATAATCTTTTTTTTCTTCACATGATGAAGTTCAGTCAATGAATAATTTGAGTTCAGTCACTTGGAAAGAGAATTAATTTTGCTGATGATATACTGAAATGGTCAAAACTTTTGGGTAATATACATACATACACTGTACACCCTTATAGTAGCTCAAATTCAAGCATGATGCAGCTGTGAACGTAAGTATCTTTGTATAAACGTTTTCAGAGAAAGAAATATGATCATGGTATCAAAGGTGCTTGTTGACAAATAAACCCAGAAAGTTCCAGAAAACACAGGGAAGATGGCTATGGGGCTGATCAAATCATGCAGAACAAAACCAGGCGGAATGAACACCAATAGTGAAATTCTGTGAAATTCTGCACTCAACCTGACTGGTTGCACATTTGACACGATCATAACAACTTTGACAAAGATGTGTGATAGGTAAAAAGGGAAAATAAACAAAAAAGAAATGGTGAAAAAAGTGAGAATGAACACAACAGAGGTACAGCCTGAGTGAGCATAGGGGGCTTGATGATGACAGGCTCACTTTAACAGAAGCAGACAACCCCAAAACACTGAGCAACTTTCATCACCAAGAATCTACCTCCTGATTTATATCAAACAGAATTTGAAAGTCATATGCACAGGTGTTTGATGCCTTGCTGAAGCAGTAGTGTGCAGTGTATATGAAATAAAGTAGGGCAATTTCCTCTTCAAATCAATGCAATATACTCCATGGAAAACCTGTAAAGATTTAGAGACTTGTCCAAAACGAAACAAAACTAAAAGTCGCTGGGTCTGTGGAAAATCACAAATATTTAAAGAACACTTTCTACAGTATCACTTGTAACAAAGCAATGAACATACCACAAGGAATCATGACTAGAATATCAGTTCATGTTGTAATGAGAAAACTGGTAAGTAGCAATGGTGTTCTCCACTAACCATGACAATCTACTTTCAGCTTTTAACTTGCTGTCATCTTAAAGGTCTAAATTCAAACTGTACCAGAGTACACCTTTGTTTTGGGGGGAAAAGGTAATACAAAAGTTCATCACTGCACAGAAGATAACGAGTATGAGGGACAAGAAGTTGGCCCCTAAAATAAAGCTGCCAATAAAGACACTGACCCCTGCTCAGACTGGAACCGTCAACCAAGGAGAGAGAGTGGAAGAATCCAAGAAAAAACTCAACTCCAGGGACCAAAATCAGGGGACAGAGTAGATAGATGCACCGACAGAGTGAGCCATCGGTGGCACCACAAATTACCTTTGTTGCGAGCAGCAGACAAACGGGCTGAGTGCAACTCGGCACCATGCGAATGTCTGGAAGGGGAGGGGGTATGGCTGTCCCTTTTCTCCTTTCGTTCTGAATCCAGCTCTTCTTGAAGGTGCTTCAGTTTGTCTGGTGCCAAAGAGAGGGACAAACTGGATGCTAGACAACCTTCAAGCAAGAAGGGGCACAGGCTGCTGGGCCTACCGAGTCCGTCAGTCACTCCCCATTCCAAACCATGCAAAGGGGAAGGCAGGGGAACTTCATGCAGACCAAGCACATTCAGGGAAGAGGTTGGTGGAGGGATGGAAGCCCATGCCAAACATCACACAAAGTCAATCTGGATGGACCAAAACCAGACCAAGCAATGGGAAGAAACAACCAAATACACAAGGAAGGTGAGACAACTGAAGATCTTGCCGAACTCCAGCAACTAAAGCTTACCACATGCAAAACTTCCACTAGTTTTTGCCCTTTGAAAAAAAAAAATAGAGACAGTACAAGGGAAAAAAAAATTTGCAACCAAAATGACTTCAGTGTTGAATTCTATCACTGAGAGGTTTTCCAATAAGCTTTTGGAGCATGAAAATTCACAACTGAGTGCTAAAAAGGCTATTTAAACTGCTAATGGAAAAAATCAAGCCAGTCTCAAAACATAAAATACAAGCAAATTTCAGTGACTCGATTACATGTGAAAGAAAAAGAGAAGAAATAAAATGCATGATCACAGAATCAGAATGTGAAAAGGAAAGCACTAGTAAAAAACTAGGGAGAGTAGGCATGCTAGAAGCCATCAAGGAATGACAAGCAAGAATGCATCTCTCTCTCTCTCTCTCTCTCTCTCTCTCTCTCTCTCTCTCTCTCTCTCTCTCTCTCACTCACTCACTCACTCACTCACTCACTCACTCACTCACTCACTCACTCACTCACCAAATTATGAAAGATAATAGGAGAGCCCTTGAGACAGCAGCCAATGACAGATTTGATACATGCCATTAATGGATGTACATGAAGGGCAGAGAGATGGCAACCTTAATGACTAACACAGCAGAGATGCACATGCAAGTTCTAAACATGCTCAGAGGATTTCAACACAAAAGAAGTAGAGGCATTGGTACACAATTACAATGACGTCTCTCCACAAACAAAAAAATTGTGTGGCATTAACGTTCTGACTATGCCAAATCATCAGTGCATCGTTTCTAGATTTATCTAGGTTCTTTCTGTCTCTTGGAATGGGAGACAACTGACAATTTCACCTGACAAGTGGGAGACACGGCATGAGGGCAGTGGGATTATGGATTTTGATACCACACTTCACAGTGACAGTTTGAAGAATGACCAACTACAACGTAAAGAAATAAGGTTTGCCAAATGTGATATGAAGTGATGCACTGGGATTCCTAAAGGACAGGCAGCAAGGAAGGTCTTACTCTTGAGCTGTTCAGCTTCGTTGTGACTCTGCTTGGCATTCTGCTGTGACTCTTGGAGATGCCCTGAAAATTCAGTGAATCAAGAGCATTGTCACAGTGGGCACGTGCAACAGTTCAAACTCATACACGTCTTTCACATGGGTCAGGGACAAACGTGGGCTACATTCCATTGAAATAAAACTGTTCTCTAAACACCAATTACAAAGTATTCAATCAAAATGTATTGCAACAAGGAATTTTCACAATAAGACTATGCAAACTGAAACCAGCATCAAACTGAAACCCAGTCAATGAAGTTCACAATTCTTTCCTTTATTGTTGAGTGAAAACGCCAAGTGAAATACCTACAATGGACTGGTCATATTTTCTTCCTGGCACATTAATATTATATTGTTCATTTCTTTCACATATCTTATTTACCAATACATATCAGTAAATGTTCATTTTCCTCAAGACACCAACAGAATTTGTGAGAATGATAACATACTGCTATTGCTGTACCTAAAGCTCTCACCACCTGATTGTTCCTCCATGATAAAACCACATCTGGATGAGGACTACGATACCTTCCACACAGCGAGAGACTGATACATTCAGTGTTGAAACCAATCCACTTACTTTTTGTTTCAGACAATTCTGCCTGATTCTGTTTGTGTTTAGTCCTCTCATCCTCCAATTGTCCTGAAAAATGATGAAAATAAGTGATGAACCTTACAATAATGACAGCATACTTGAAAGTCATCTTTTAGAAGGATAAAAACTCAGGAAAGATATTCTTTACTTCATGTTTGAATAGTACCACTAAAAACTAAGACATTTTCCAATGAAAATTATTTGGTATCTCCTACAAAATTATCAACGTTTAGCGATGAGTACTTAGGCAGGCAAGGAATATAAATACTTCCATCAAGAATGCATTTTCAGCAGAAACATGGCATTGACACTCCATGGATTCAACACACACTTCAAAATATAAGATAAAGGAACCATTGAAAAAGCAACTTTTAACAGAACACAACACAGGACCAGGCAAAGTTTGCTCAAACTGCACCAGAAGTGTGCACCACGCAACTGTCACACAAGCATGAGAGAAGCGTAAAACCTCTAGTCAAAGCGTGGCTAGTGTCCCATCACTGCAGTTGCCATGACCTGAATGTGATCCTCAAGCACCACAAGGCAACTTCAACTACCCCAGGTTCCCACGGTACCTCACATGGGGTTCCAGCTTGGTGCATTACTGCACTACCACCCTGTCCAGTCTACCCAGGGGCGTTCAATAAGCCCTTCAGACTGCAAGCCAGCGTACACAAGTCATGTTCCCTCAAGTCAGAATAGGCTTTTCAAATGATTAGTCATTGGAAGTTCTTCAATGTATGGGGGAAGAAAAGCAGAGCATGCATCCTAGCAGACCAGGGAAGGTTTCCAAGGCATGGTACTTCCATAAAGCGTTCTCTCAGACTGCGCCTAGCACAAACAGTGAATGGATGCCAAAACTGGTGACCGGGGTGCATCAAACAACAGATCAGTCCAATGCAGGTCTTGGGCTAAAAGAGGCAAGAAGTTAGAACTAGTGAGCAGCATGGGTGGATCAAGACTTCTAAATGTTAGGTTCATGCACAGAGAATCACTTGTCGGGCCTAATATCTAATACTCTACACTGATACAGAATATACGCGTGCATCTACACGTACAGTGATCTATCATTCTATAACAGCCTAGAATTTCATATGTTCAGATGAAGACCTGTGTCAGTCATCAAAAGCAAATGAATGTTGACCAACCCTTGTGGATGCTCTCCACCAAAGAGGTGCATTCTGTGATTAGTCAAGCTTCAAAATCAAGTACAGCATTCACAAAAGACCCAGTATCTCTGAGGAATTTTGAAATCAGAATTTCATGACAGAGATTATCATTAGCATATATTGGGCATTTCTCTTTCAGTAAGGGTCTTGTTCTGATCAAGAGAATTCATAACTCATAGAACCCTTACAGATTAGAAGAGTATCCAGCAATAACTGATATCACAGAGTATCCACTGAAACCCTACGAAAGAAGCCTCAAGTCAGACAAGTGATTCAGCACCAGGGTGAGTCCACCATCATGAATATCGTCATCATCATGCAGGTTATGCAGGTTCAACAGGCTCCGAAGGAACCAAAAGACAACAACCACCACCACTCCAAGAAGGGGGAGAGGGTTCCAAGATTCCATGGGGAAAGGGGGAGACTCACGGTGCAAGCTCTCCACCTCATCTGTGTTCAGTTTGGATTGCTCCTGCTCCTCCAGGAGACGATCTGTTTGGAGAACATGCACTTACACCATGCAGGGCGGTGAAATGGAGGAGAGGAGGGTGAGAGGGCAGTGACACAGATTGAATCATTAGTAGGACTTTGGTGAAACATGCCAGTGAAGGCTAAGTCCAAGAACATAGGCTGGGATGAGGAGTTCCACATAGATTTAGAGACAGATCTACCACTGGTTTGGTTGCCACTTCCTCAGAAAGAATGAGGCTGAATCAAATGCTCTCAGATGCAGGAACCAAACTCTGTGCAGTCACAGAAGAAGACCTGACTTCAACATCCCTGAATTTATTAAGTTTATGTATGGCGTGCTACTTTGCTTACAGGGCAAGTGGGTGCTTTCATAGAGACTCAAGGAGCAAGTATAAAGGCTAAATGTCTCTAACGTAGAAACCACTTTGTTCTCGCTCATATCTCATTACAACATAAGTCCATCAATGTCATTCCAAATGAGTCCTGTGTGCCATTTTGTTTTTGGGTGATTCTGGACTCCCAAACAGATCCAACACTTGTGGTTTGTAGGCAAAATTCATTCTCTCTCTCTCACACTCTCTCTTTCTCTCTCACACACACACACACACACACACACACACACACACACACACACACACACACACACACACACTGATAACAACAATTTTAAATGGATTATTTCGAGTATCAGTACAACTTACACAAATGATAAAATCATTTTATTGACTGCTCAGTATGTTTCACTGTGCTCAGCATCTCTGAAGCTATAGACTCTACCAACTGCTTGTGCTTCTGAGCAGTGTCATCCTCAGCGCCTTGAACATTTTACTGCTTATTCAAAGCAACACTTGTCAAGTGCAAGGGCACAATCTACATGCCTCTACCACACAGCATAGCACAGTGGATGTAATGCAACTATGACCTAGAAAAAGCACACACAGGGAAAATTGGAAATTTCCAGAGAGAACCATAAAAAATTTCCAAATAATCCAAGAAGCAACCGGGCATCGACTCTCCACCCACCTCTGAGATCCAAGATCTGTTGCTTGACATCTTTGGTCACTCCCTCGGCTTTCTTCAGTTGGTCTGTGCAAAGTGCAAAGTGGATGTAAAGATTGGAATTCTTGCAGTAATGGCTGCTTTCACCTTGTGTACAGAAAAGTCAATGGGGATTCTCTGTCCGATTGGCATGAATTGAACTGAACCTTACACACCCTTCAGCTATATGAAATTCCAGTCCATTTCTGGCCAAGCCCAAGACTTGCTTTACCTGTCGCATGGGTCAGTCATTCATTAAACTCAGGAAAAATGGGTAACCGAAATGCAAGTCAAGGAAAGAAAAAAAAAACCAGCAGTTAAAAACAATCAATTAAACAATTTTTTAGGGGGAAAAAAGGCCAGGTATGTGTAAAAAATGTTGTTGAGTGACTACTGCAGAACTGGTAGTCATTCTATAATTGAATGATTTCTACAATCTTCCCCATCCTTTTATATCCTATATGTATGTCAATATTGAAATAACAATCCAAGAACCATTTTAATGGTACACCATCACATGCAGAGTCGTCGTTTCAACATTTCAACGATATGTATCACGCATTACGCACCCTTTCAATATTGAAACAGAAACATCAAAAACACTTAGCAAATACTTAAAGTGTGCACACTTCTCCAAATATCAAAAAGAGGATGGAGAAGTACATTCATTTAAAAATAGGTTTGCATGATCATTTTCATGAGATGCACCACAGGCATCAAGTGTCACCTACCCTGCAGGTCAGCTATGACATCACATCTCTCCTTGATGAGTCGTTGTGAGTCCTGTAGCTGTGACCGCAATGTGGACACCTCTTCACTGGACTTCTTGACCTTGGCCTTTGTCTCCTTCAGGTCATCTGGGGGATGAAAAACTCGGGGCTGACCATCTCGCACCATCTGCTTTCCCTGTGACCTTCCGCATCACAGCACATCAAGCAATGAATGATATCCGCATCACAGCACATCAAGCAATGAATGAAATCCGCATCACAGCACATCAAGCAATGAATGATATCCGCATCACAGCACATCAAGCAATGAATGATATCCGCATCACAGCACATCAAGCAATGAATGAAATCCGCATCACAGCACATCAAGCAATGAATGATATCTGCATCACAGCACATCAAGCAATGAATGATATCCGCATCACAGCACATCAAGCAATGAATGATATCCGCATCACAGCACATCAAGCAATGAATGAAATCCGCATCACAGCACATCAAGCAATGAATGATATCCGCATCACAGCACATCAAGCAATGAATGATATCCGCATCACAGCACATCAAGCAATGAATGAAATCCGCATCACAGCACATCAAGCAATGAATGATATCTGCATCACAGCACATCAAGCAATGAATGATATCCGCATCACAGCACATCAAGCAATGAAAGATATCTGCATCACAGCACATCAAGCAATGAATGATATCCGCATCACAGCACATCAAGCAATGAATGATATCCGCATCACAGCACATCAAGCAATGAATGATATCCGCATCACAGCACATCAAGCAATGAATGATATCCGCATCACAGCACATCAAGCAATGAATGATATCCGCATCACAGCACATCAAGCAATGAATGATATCCGCATCACAGCACATCAAGCAATGAATGATATCCGCATCACATCACATCAAGCAATGAATGATATCTGCATCACAGCACATCAAGCAATGAATGATATCCGCATCACAGCACATCAAGCAATGAATGATATCCGCATCACAGCACATCAAGCAATGAATGATATCCGCATCACAGCACATCAAGCAATGAATGATATCTGCATCACAGCACATCAAGCAATGAATGATATCCGCATCACAGCACATCAAGCAATGAATGAAATCCGCATCACAGCACATCAAGCAATGAATGATATCTGCATCACAGCACATCAAGCAATGAATGATATCCGCATCACAGCACATCAAGTAATGAATGATATGCGCATCACAGCACATCAAGCAATGAATGATATCCGCATCACAGCACATCAAGCAATGAACGATATGCGCATCACAGCACATCAAGCAATGAACGATATGCGCATCACAGCACATCAAGCAATGAACGATATGCGCATCACAGCACATCAAGTAATGAATGATATGCGCATCACAGCACATCAAGCAATGAATGATATGCGCATCACAGCACATCAAGCAATGAATGATATCCGCATCACAGCACATCAAGTAATGAATGATATGCGCATCACAGCACATCAAGCAATGAATGATATCCGCATCACAGCACATCAAGCAATGAACGATATGCGCATCACAGCACATCAAGTAATGAATGATATCCGCATCACAGCACATCAAGCAATGAACGATATCCGCATCACAGCACATCAAGCAATGAACGATATCCGCATCACAGCACATCAAGCAATGAATGATATCCGCATCACAGTACATCAAGCAATGAACGATATGCGCATCACAGCACATCAAGCAATGAATGATATCCGCATCACAGCACATCAAGCAATGAACGATATCCGCATCACAGCACATCAAGCAATGAATGATATGCGCATCACAGCACATCAAGCAATGAACGATATGCGCATCACATCACATCAAGCAATGAATGATATCCGCATCACAGCACATCAAGCAATGAATGATATCTGCATCACAGCACATCAAGCAATGAACGATATGCGCATCACAGCACATCAAGCAATGAACGATATGCGCATCACAGCACATCAAGCAATGAATGATATCCGCATCACAGCACATCAAGCAATGAATGATATCTGCATCACAGCACATCAAGCAATGAATGAAATCCGCATCACAGCACATCAAGCAATGAATGATATCCGCATCACAGCACATCAAGCAATGAATGATATCTGCATCACAGCACATCAAGCAATGAATGATATCTGCATCACAGCACATCAAGCAATGAACGATATCCGCATCACAGCACATCAAGCAATGAACGATATCCGCATCACAGCACATCAAGCAATGAATGATATCCGCATCACAACACATCAAGTAATGAATGATATCCGCATCACAGCACATCAAGCAATGAACGATATCCGCATCACAGCACATCAAGCAATGAATGATATCCGCATCACAGCACATCAAGCAATGAATGATATCCGCATCACAGCACATCAAGCAATGAATGATATCCGCATCACAGCACATCAAGCAATGAATGATAACCGCATCACAGCACATCAAGCAATGAATGATATCCGCATCACAGCACATCAAGCAATGAATGATAACCGCATCACAGCACATCAAGCAATGAATGATATCCGCATCACAGCACATCAAGCAATGAATGATATCTGCATCACAGCACATCAAGCAATGAATGATATGCAAAACAAGTAAACCTGACCACAAACAATCAACTACTTGTGAGCAGATGGCTCAGAGCCATAAATCACAGGTAAAAAGTCATTCACAGATAAAGTGTGCACATCTACAACAATGGTTAGTGTGAAGATGCAATGCTCAAAATCACTACGGCCGAAAACAAATTCATTTGTAGCTGCACCTTTTATCTTGATATTAGCAGATGCTTTCCCGCAAAAGATTGTATTTAATGATTTTCATCTTGGATCCAGCCGAGACACAGAAGAGACAATCCTTCATAAACAAAAGACATTTTCAAATCCTTTACATCATCAACCTTCCGGGAAACTAATAAAATACATAATTCTCAGGTATAATTAAGAAATGAATATATAATCTGCAAAATGTGAAATCTTATCAGATAAATAATCATCACACATCAAAACAACCATGTTAATTTTCACAGGAATTCACATCATTGCCCTTGACCTACGTACTGGTGAAAAACTGCAAATGAGTGTGTGTGTATGTGTGTGTGTGTGTGTGTGTGTGTGTGTGTGTGTGTGTGTGTGTGAGTGTGAGTGAGTGTGTGTGTATGTGTGCGTGTATGCCTCTTCATGTGTGTGTGTGTGTGTGTGTGACTCTTCGTGTGTACGTGTGTATGCCTCTTCGTGTGTGTGTGTGTGTGTGTGTGCGTGCATGATATGTGTGCATGTGTGCATTCATGCATATGTTGTGTGCACATCCATATGTGTGGCCTCTCTCACCTCGACTCTTGGTCAGTTCCATCTCGGCTTTCTTCTGGGCAGCCTGTGCCTGCTCCAGCAAGTCTGTGGAGGAAGCAGTTTGCATGGAGAGGCGTTCCACTCTGGTGAGCGCTGTGACAGCATATGCATGCTCTGATCCACAGCTGTGCAGCCCTCTCTACTCTTAGCATGCACCACCCCACTTCTACATGTAGAATGGCAGCAACAGCTGCTCTAAGGAATGTCAATAAAAGTGAGTAGGGGTTCAACTACCTGGATCACCTGGGAAAATCCTGGAAGGCTATGAACACATTACAAATACGTGTCTTTTAGACATTATTTTTGTCTCCTTTCATGAAAAATGCACGTCACAGTTTAAGACATAATGAAGACTCAAACTACCTTCAAAGTAACTTGGCTGTTCTGTCAAAAACACATCACTTGTTGATATGCATTTTGTTCTCAGACGTTGCTCTAAAGCAATATATTAACACAAAGTTTCCATGAAGCATCAGGAATCTTCAAAAAATCAAATGGACCAAAGAGCACATGATCTCTGCTAAACCTCTGACATTAAGTCACTTCCAGCAAAGAAAATTCAAGGAATGAAAGGAGTGAGGGTAGGGCTTGAAGTTGATGGCAGATGGGGGTAGAAATTGGGGTAGAAATTGGGGTAGGGGGTGGGATTGGGGGTCCATGGCTGGGGTTGGGGTTGAAGTTAGGTATGGGTGTGAGTTAGGGCTGGAAAGAGATTGAGATTGGGATGAGGATGTGGTGTGAGGTATGGGTGTGGGGTGGGGTGAGGGTGGTGTGGAAGGAACGAAGAAGAGTCCTGGATCCATACCTTTCAGATCCTGAGAGTCATTGAAAGAGGTGGATGAAGTCGGGGGAGAGGGGGCAACGTGATTAGAGACGCCATTGTGTGGTGGAGATGACTGCACAGGAACTATAGTCTGCATCGTCATCTCACCAAGCCCTCTCCCCGACATCAACTCCTCCTCCAGCTCCTGCACCCGGGCTGTAAGGACACATCCCACAGATCCATCAATACCTCACAGGCCCCATCTATTCCAGCATGGAGAAAGCTTCATGCATAACATGTAAATAAATCTATTCCTCAATCTATCCACTGGTTTAGCATCTAATCATCACATGGCTCCCCATCCATCCACCCCCCAATCTATCTATCCATCCATTCGATATTCATCCACCTATCCACTTACCCATCCATCCATCCACCAATCCATTCATCCATAAATCCATTTATCTATCCACTCACCCATCCATCGAACCACCAATCCATCATATCCATTTCCCCATCCATCCACCCACCAATCTATCCACTCACCCATCCATCCATATCCACCCACCAATCATCTATCTAGTCACTCATTCACTCATCCAACCACCCACTAATCCATCCACCACTCAATCTATCCACTCACGCATCTACCCTATTATCTAACCTCCATGTAGTCATCCCTCCCTTCCATCCAACTATTTATTAAACAGCAGATTTACAGGGCTCTGAAAGCTGGAAGCTTTGGCAGACTGATCTTAAAATGATTCATCTGCATGCATAACACTTCTCATCAATATATCTGTATTGCTAAAAGCATAACATGAATAATCCTGAAACAAGAGGGATTTATGGGGCAAGTTACCTACCTCTCAATTGCATAATGAGTGAATTGCTACCATCACATTGCTTTTGAGATTCATTGAGTTGAACTGAAAAGTAAATACAAAGTTTTAGTCTCATGCATAGGCACTGAAGAGTGTAAATCACTCTTCTCGTTCAGATTCCACAAAGGCTAAATGCCAAAGTTTCACCAAGACAACTTTTACTACGTGGATTCTACAACTTTGCTATTTAGTTTCATTTGGTCACTTGTAAACAGAGTTTCCACCTCTTAACCAGATTTTCACAAAGCAATATCATTAAATACTGCAA
>JAWQFJ010021756.1:32500-33997 GCA_034096865.1 Theodoxus fluviatilis
TCACTCTCCCACACCCTGAAAGTTCATGCGCAACTGCAGTGTGGGCTGCTCCCATGGAAAGTTACAGCAATGCTAAATACAAAAACCCAAACTGTATTACTTGCATTTGAAATTTCACTTTGTCTAAACAGGCATCAGTCTCCTTCCTGATTATCCCACAGTTGATGTCAATAAAGTTATCAGATTTGTGAACTGTGTGTGCACAACTCGGCTAGAAAATGCTTCCTTCTTCAAGCCTGTTTATTTTCTCCTAATCTCTTTACTGCATACTGAAGGTGACAATTAGCAGAATCACACGTTGAATTCATGAAATTATATGCATCCGATGGCCTATCCGCCATCCCCCACCTCCACCCCATTCCACCCCTTCCCCAAATTACACACTGAAACTTCGATGATAGTTACCTGGTCATCTCAAATGGCAGTGGTGGTCATAATTATCATCAACACCACTATTAAGAGCTGTTCTTGTATCAGTATGATGTTTGCATATGTTTTCAGTTCAGTAGCTGAGGTGTCTAGAACTTGTCTGCAGGCCAGTCCTGCTTCCTGGCTACCCAGTTCTACGCTGACTACCCGCACAGACCTGCATTCCAATGGCTCAAACATCACAAACAAGGGGGGGGGAAACCAGCACTCACTGTCAGGTCCCAGGTCATCAATCTTCTCATTCTCATTTATTTCCTTCATGGACTCGTACTTGGCTGGAACAGAGGGGAAAAGAAAGCATAAACCACAATGGCTTCCACAAACATACTGCACCAGTCACTTGCTTCCTAAACACACACACACACACACAGACAGGCAAGATGGCAACTAGAAAATGCTTGTGGATATCCATCCAGGGGGAAATCATGAGCTTTAAAAATCTGGGCAATGGAGGGGAAGGGGTAAAAGAGTATGTAATTTGTATGGGATGAAAAGGTGATGACACAAAATGAACAGAAGCCCAGGTGATGTGGACGGAGAGAATGGGCAAGGAAAATTTATGGAACAGGAGGATAGCATTTGTGTGTGTGCACATGCGCATGCATGCACACACACACACACACACACACACACACACGCACACACACACACACACAAAAGCATCGGAGAACAAATAAAGGCAGACAGGGAATGACAGAGAGGAGCAGAGGACAAAGGAAGACACTGCTGTAGCAGGAGGGCAAAACTCAGCAAGGAGGCAAAGACAGTCAGCTCACCTTTCATGGCTGAGATCTGTTCCTTGGCAAAGTCATTGTCAGCCTGGTAGGCTTCAATCTGGAAAGACAAATGGCAACTTACAACCACAAATCCTATTCAATGTATGCTTGAATCTTTCAGCAACAATCAAACACAGCTGTGACATTCCTGATTTCACTTGCTTGACTAATAGAGAGTATCATCCTTCAATATGCAGAAGGGGGGGGGGGGGGGGGGGGGGGGGGGGGGGGGGGGGGGGGGGGGGGGGGGGGGGGGGGGGGGGGGGGGGGGAGCGGGGGGGGGGGGGGGGGG
>JAWQFJ010021758.1:5000-29063 GCA_034096865.1 Theodoxus fluviatilis
ACAATCAACAAACGTCTGAATTCATTAAATACATGTAAATAAGAGATAATGCCCAGTGAAACTGTAGAGGATGACTTTGAACACAAAACACCAGGAACCGCCGCATGTTTTGTAAAACAAATACGCAACTTTTCGTAGGCACACAGGGAAAAAATACATCGCAAAGCCCATATAATTTTACTGCTACTCTGTCACCCACGACGCCAAAATTCCACATCAGGATGAGCAAAAGAAGAAGATTTTTACTGCTAAAGATGACAACCGCGTGGTTTCATACCGACAGCTATGACTCCCCTAAATAAAGCGGCCAGTTAATTTAATGATTGCATTATCCTGTAATTTCTATGTATTTACTAGACAAGGTGTTGTTTCTATGTTCCCTCTTATGATGATATGCATTTAATATGTTTTCCAGACAGTGCACCTTCGTGGCTATCAATATCTAAATGTCCTTCTGGGATGAACACATTATTTATGTGTTTATTGTCTGTATATGAGAGAGAAGATAGGAGCATCTGTCATTGTGTGTGTTGAAGCCTGAGTGTTAAACTCTACAGTTCAAACCATGATGACTGCCGACAAACTGCAGCAGTTGATATAACAGCCTAAGCTAAGTAAAGCTCTCGGTCTCATTAAAACAAAGACGAGTTTAAAAAAGGAGACAATAGGATTCAAGATTAATAAGAGGCCGCAATGTTCTACTTTAAAATATTCCCAAGACGCAAGAGGCGATAGAATGTACTTACAGAGGCGCTTGTAAAAGTGATGATGACTTTAGGCGAAAGTTTGTGCCCCTCATTTATCTTGAATCCTACCGTCTCCATAGCAACTTGTCTTTGTTTTGAGGAGACACTTGCGTGGGAAACGCTTCACTTTCACAGGAATGCACACAGCAGGTGCGGTCCAGGTGAAACGGGGAAAGTCGAACATCAAGAGAAGTGAAAGCCTAACAACAGCGGGTACAGGACTGAAGGAGGAGATCCACACTCAGACACACTGGAGGGAGGGAGGCGGGGTGGGGAAGACCCACCATCATCCTCATCGTAGATCATTTTGCAGGGTGACAAATAATTTCTCGGCGACACACCGCCTTGTCAGCGAGGCTTCTCGCCTCGACGGCCATGATGAATGACCCCATGGTAAAAGGTCACGACCTAGAGGTGGCCACTTTTGGCCCCTCACGGCTTCTCGGGTGGCGAGCTGCCTCTTTATCCTTGGACCATTCCCCCCTCCCTCCCATCCCCCTTCATGACGCTCCACCCCCCTCACCTCATCTGTCCCGTCCCCTCCATGCCTCTTTTCCCAATCCTTTACATACCGCTCACCCCCAGCCGTACCTCAGCCCCCCAGCTTTACATGCCATTCCCTTTCTGTTCTGTCTCCCCCTCCCCACCCATCCCTCCACCCCAACCCCCGATCTCTGCCCATTCCCCCCCCCCTCTCTCTCTCTCTCCACTGTTTGCACTGCTGTGGCTGTGCTCATGTTTGTACGAACTCCACTTGGCGCTATGAAACACCAGGGAAGCGGTAGATGGAAGCCACTGTGAGTTCTAAGGGGATGACTGCCTTGAGGCGGAGAAGGCGGTTGGCGACTTGAAGAAATTTGTGACGAGGGTATGGTCTGTTACAAGTCGGCCTCTGAGTCTAGGGGTATATTAATTTATCACTGGTTGGATGAGGCCTGACTTGCACACATAACAGTCACTGCTTTCATTCGCGCTGTCTCTTTCTCTCAAAACCAGAAGAAAAGGTCATGAGAAGTCAATTAATAATGATTTAATCAAATAATGACAAACTATAATATATTCATGCAAAAATCAAGCATGCACAAGAAGAGTAGTTAGTACTAGACCAGCCTTAATTAATGAATGGTGAAGTTTATCTTCAGTTCCACTTGGGTGACTTATCTCATGTGTTTATAGAAAGACGCTCTCCGAATGTTCGTCGATGAAACAAGGTTCATATAACACGAGTTACTGACTTTCAGTCCAGAATTTGCAAGGGAAGGTAGAAGTTCACAGTTACCGCTGAAGAAGTAGCGTCGACAGCAGCGTTGGTGGGAACTTGTCTCTAGTTGCAGCAGAAGGGGTGACAACCGCAGCGTTGATGGGTAGCGGCGACAGCAGTGTTGGTGGGAACTTGTCTCTAGTCACAGCAGAAGGGGGTGACGACAGCAGCGTTGAGGGGTAGCGGCGACAGCAGCGTTGGTGGGCAGCGTTGATGGGGACTCGTCTTCATTGTAGCAAAAGGGTTTACGACAACAGCGTTGATGGTCAGGCACCTCGGAGACAAGTTGGAGGGACTACTCTGTCTCAGCAGGGACTTTGGGGCGAGCCTTGTGCTCTGCTTGCGTGGTCAGTCTGAAGTGAAGAGGACAACGGTTCTCGTTGCTTTTCATGAACCTCAATGCTGAGGAGGAGAGCCACTCATGTCGTGACATGCCGTGGTGACCTGTTGACTCCACCCACATTTTGGGAGGCAGCTGCAGTCTCAAACTAACTTGTTGTTGAATTTCCCATAATTAACTATTCCCTGGGGAACTAATGTTCTAGCGTCGCCAACAGGACTCTGGCAGGACGCTTCCTTAATGCATGACACGCCATGCTGGCTGCACCTGCATTGGGATCTCTAGATAACAATAGCTGCCTTCTCTGTTCCTTCCCTTCCAGTGACCCTAACTTCAAAGTGGCTTTGTTCACAGATGGGCCTGGATAACAATCGCTGCCCTCTCTATTCATTCCCTCGATCCGCTTGGCTGAACTCACAGATGGGGGACCATCACAGGTCCTGTTCACAAAGATCTTGTTCATCACAGGCTGTGAAGAAGATTGTTTACGTTGCTTGTTACTAGTAGTGTTGCAGGGACATACTATGAATGAAGTCTTCAACAGTGAGGATTTGATGAATGAACGTTTGGTTTTCTAGTATCAAAAGTAGATACCAGCGTTTAAAAAAAGCGGCCAGCAAATACGTGTGGGTGGATCTACCGCAGATAAGTTTCATGTGCAGCACAAGTGAAATAGGCACATTTGCAGAGAAAGTATGCACCTTAAAAAAGCAGAGCTTGCTTGACTTTTTGGCAGTTTTACATTGAGAACTGTATGATTCCTAAAGCCTACGAGCGTATAATGACCTTGGCGTCTTCCAAATCTGACTGCGACGCAGACTTTTATAAGTGAATAACTGTTAAATGTTCTAGGCAATGCGGTCGTATTCATAGTCACAAGGTCATAGCATTTCCAAGTTTTGATCAAGCACATTTCAATGCATGAACGTCAATGATTTTTGGTCAACCATGCACCTGAATTTTCTTTAGGAAATACAGGAACATTCGTGTGTGAAACTTTAAAGAGTATCTTTAGTCTCTGGATATGTCTGAAGCATATTGATAAGTTTAAACTCTTCTAGGTTTCACTTTTGTCATTGGATATATGCGTATACATACATCTACGTTCTATCGCTCGGCAGCTAGTCAGGAAACCCATGGCACTACTGCCATAATCTGTTCTGCTGAGCAGACAAGTAGAACAAAGGTAATCGTGTGGCTGCCATTTACTTTGCCTTTCATCCAGCCCCATGTTCCAGTGCCGCCGTCTGTGAAGATTTCTATCGGGGTAGGCAAATTGGGCTTCACCGGTGCAATTTTCACAACGCCGTGGAACTACCCTTCCATTCAAGATATGAAGAGAGATACTTTTTGTCGCTTCTTTTGATGTGTCCATACCCACGGAGGTATCGCTGATCTATCTCCATGCGACCAGGGAAAAGTCCACTAAGTGGCCACAGTTTTGTGGGAAAGCAAAGTTGAAGGTCGAAATTAGTAGGTTTTTTTTGGCGCAGAAAGCTTCAGTAGTTGGTTTATTCAGCGTACAGGACACGATGCATCGTAGTATCTAGACACGTATTAAGGACAAAAATTTGTGAAAAGTCTATCAACAATAGGAAACAATGCTGCTGCATCAAAAGTGCGCATCGATTATTGAACAAATGAATGACCAGTCCAGCCATTTGACTTGAACAAGTTTTTTTCATGCACTTTTTAACATTATAGTTGTTTTGTTTTAACGACTGTACTGATTGCTGACAAGTAGTTTTGGGAAGCTGTCATAAGTATGCAGAAGGGAAAATATATATTGCAGTATTCTCGTATTTTAAGCTGACTAATTTGTCATTTTTGCAACCACGAGGAGGAGATGTCAGCAGTCCTTATTTTCCGTCCAGCCGTTTCACATCGGCATGATACTTTTTTCATCTGGGTCCCAATTCCAGCAGGGGGGGGGGGGGGGGGGGGGGTTCTGCCCTGGACATACAGACCCGCATTAATAACACGAACAAAATGTTCGGTGATCTTATTCGCTGTTTTCCTTTTGCTTAAACTTGTACACGTTACTTTCGTGTTATTAATAGACGAAAGTGCGTCCCAAATGTGCTGTTAGTCCTCTGCTGCGAGAAGCTTTCCATTTGTTGTCATAGGCCATCCATCGTCTTTTAGGAGCAATATGGAGAATCGGTACACTTGTTCATCCACTCAAATATGTTTTTCGATCGCACTCAGCCTTTTAAACATTCTAATTTAGAACGGTATACATAAAACAGGATATTTGTGCAAATACACAGAAGAGAAAATGAGACACTATGCAGGCCAGTGAATATGACACATCTCGCTCACCGTTTGTCGGAATAACATCTCAATCTCGTACAGGCGAAAACAGTTGGTTGCTAAGACCCACCTCATCGTGATCGAGAAATGTAAAGAGCTATAAAGGAGCTAATTACTCCACTGTCTTAGATTCAGTGATCTTGATAATGCAAAACATCCATCACCTTGGAGCTGGCTGCAGCCCTTGGTTTTACGAGCTGTCGCTTTCACTCTTGCGAGCGATTCATCGTGAAAAGTCGAGTACTTCCAAATGTGTTGCCTTTGAGATGTTTTTCCTCACACAAACATGAGCTGTGAGCACGAAATGGAATCATTCATCATGATGAGGCTGTCCACAGAATGTGCCCATGTACTTCAAGACTTATGAGTGCAGAAGGAAACTGCTATGTCTCATGTTGCTGTTGTCGTGCAAGGCAGTGGTTGTCTCTTGGACAGTTTATTTCTATGCTAAGTAGGTCATAGGAAGACATGCTCAATCATGCTCAAATGCATCACGTCATGGGACGTACGTTTAAGCCGCTGTCACTGTTGTACAGTTTTTGCTGTGGCTAATGAGTCATTTGTCATACCTTTCTTGTGGGGACTACTAATAGTCAGATGTACTAAAGACGTTGCAGTGCACATTATTTTGGCCAATTTAACAAGAAAATCACAACCCAAGCTCTCGTTTCAACGTCTCTTTTCCAGCTACTCGAAAAAAACTCTTTCCATTTTTTCATCTAATAGTTAGAAAAAGAACCACGTAGAGGCAATCAAATGATTCGTCGGGTCTCGCGTCACGCTCACTGCTTTACACCACAGAGGCGACCATGATGAAAGAGTGGGATCTGCATCTGTTGACCTCCTAGACCCGACCTGACCAATGTTCAGGGGAAGGTCACTCAAGCGTGACCTCGGGATAAGCTTGTCACGAGTGGTCGTCCCTACATGCCGCCAAGATGGCGGCTGCGATGACGGGGAGGGTGGCGGGCCGAGCCCCATCGTGTCCAACTGTTTGTTTCGTCAGTCTCAGGCATCCGTCTTGCCCAACCCTCACCCAGTCCCCACGCAAGGTCAAGTCAAAGAAGGCCACTGGAAGGTAGGGAAGAGGCAGCCACATGGTGAGGGGAAGAGAGGTGGGATGAGGTGAAGAAAGGTGGCGCATATTGAGACGAGGTGAATATGAAAGGTTAAGGCAGACCATGCTAAGGTAAGGTTAGATGAGGTTAGGGAAAGTAAAGTAAGGTAAGCAAGGTAAGGAACGGTAAGCTAAGGTATGGCAAGGCAGAGCAGGGCAAAACAGAGCTGAGAAAGATATATCAAGGTAATGCAGGGCAAAGCAGGGCAAGGCAAAACAAGTCAAGTCATGGTGAAGTAAATTAGGGTAAGATTATGTCAGGTATAGTAAGGTGATGCAATGATTTAGCCAAGTGTGGTACACAGGAAAATTTTATGAATGAATGATAGTGTAGGGTAAAAGCAAATAATGAATTTTTTTAAGGCGTAGAATGGGTGAAGATGCAGGTAGAGAGATGAAAATAAAATAAAGGAAGAAAGGCAAAGGGGATTCGGCGTTCATGGCCCCATTTTGTATGTGTTCCTACTCAAGTCTTTTCTGCGCTGTCTGAAGAGAAAATCATCGTGGACGTGAGAACAAACAGTAAAGACGGGGTATAAGAGTAATATTAACCCTTTCCACTATATGTTTATGTCCATCTGACCCATTATGATTATCTACGCCATTCTACGTAGACATACGTAATCGTACACAATTTAAATGTTTCAGCTTCAGGACGTGTAAAGCGCCCAAAAACACATTCCACTACCGTACGACATATTGCAAACATTCATGCAATAGCATTCGTTTTAAGGTTTTAATCTGTTTCATTTTGAAACATTACCAACTCCCCAATTTATCTGGCATTTATAACAGCAAGCCAAGCTAAAAGGCAGGCAAATTGAGTGACAGAAAAACACGCAATTAGGCAGGCAGAGAAATATATGTACATATTCCGAAATGTATGCTATTCATACTTTTAGGCATTTTCTCATAGTTCGTAATTATTTTCCCGGCACACACACACACACAAATACACACACACACACACACATACACACACACACACACACACACACACACACACACACAATGAGAGAGAGTCAGAGACAGACAGACAGACAGACAGACAGACAGACAGACAGACAGACAGGCAGAGACAGAACACACACATACACACATGCACACACACACACACACACACACACACACACACACACACACACACACACACACACACACACACTCACTCAGTCAGTTTTAACTCTGCAGCTGTCCACATAAGGTCACTCATTCTAAACCTATATTTAACTAATTCAACTTAATCACCATATCCGTCGCTGGCGCCCCATCGTCCTGAAGAGGAGGGATAAGATCCCCCTGGGGACGAGAGGCCGTATCGCTACCTGATGACACATATATCACAGGAGCTGCAAGGACTATCAAACGCGCGCCTATCGGCCGGACGAGACAAGCGAGATAACTTGGGATAAAGTCCCACCAAATCTCCCGCGCCATGTTTCGCCAGCAAGGGGAGATAAGCATGGTGACACAGTCCATGCAGATTGGAGCGGACGTTATCCTGAGTGACGTGAGCGTGCACAGATAAGATAGGCGGACCCGGGGTGTCAATCCCAGAAGAAAGAAACAGGAAAAACTTTGGTTCCCCCAACAGTCCCGGTACCGATAGCAGTTCTCATTCAGCAGGTGACATGAAGGGGCCTTTCGGTGCGAAGTCCTCCGATCTTCTCGCAGGACCTGTCTGTCCTTCGTGTCCACAGATCGACTCCAGGAACCGTCAAATCTAAACGGTCTTGAAGACTCTGTGTTCTCACCGCTCTATCAAGGTTTGCCAGAATACGTTCTGTAGGTTATTAACCTACAGTTCACTTTTAGACTGAAGTATGTACGAATGTGAGTATCTGTACCCTCTCTGTTCCGTATATATATATATATATATATATATATATATATATATATATATGTGTGTGTGTGTGTGTGTGTGTGTGTGACAGAGAGAGAGAGAGAGAGAGAGAGAGAGAGAGAGAGAGAGAGAGAGAGAGAGAGGCGGGTTGTGGTTGGGAGCATGCAAACAAATAAACAGACGGATGTGTCAGGCAGACAGACAGTATTTTCAAACATGCAAGCAGCTGAACAAAGAATCGAATTAACAGACATATATCAAAATTACAGCCATCTGTTATAAAAGGGACAGTCGACCTCACCAATAGACCCATACAGGGTTGTGTGAAAGCAAGACATTCCACGCAGCGCTCTTATTGCTTAGGTCACTAGCACTGTGCTCTTCACGTGCAGAATTCTGTAAAAGGGTGGGCACCCCTTTTGTCGGATGATGCAGAGCTATACACATGGCTTTTCCGTCTACCCGGATAAAGTCGTGTCTTGGTTTCCTCGCGACGCAACAATGTTGTTTGACGTGGACTGTCCTATAAAGACCTGAGGAGAGCAAAACACAAGAATGGATGCAGATTGAAGAAGGACACATCCGCATAAGTTCACCAACACTCGACCCACTGTTTGTAAGACCTGCTTGCTTGTTCTCGCACCGATCGCACGGTTTGAATTCTTCAGAAGTTTTCCCTTTCACACAGATGTGGTGCAAAGGCGGGGCCTGCAAAACCAGCCACAAAGTGCGAATAGAGGAAGGCATTTTGACCTACGCGAACAGAAGAAGGCATATTGACCTACGTGAATAAAAGAAGAATTTTGAAGTACTACAAGCCATTCGTGGATATACCTGACACTTTTAGAGATCTCCTGGTTAACGCAAGGAAACTGCTCTGAAAGAGAACTAGAGGAAGAGTGAGGGATGACACATGAAAATAGAAGGCATATATAATATAGAAAACAATCTCGCAGTACAGAACTGCACGGAGCTACTCTAACATACTCAATGATAGTGAACTATGTTAGGTTAACCATACTGACTTCGTAGTGATCATACAATGACAGTAAATAAGGAATAGAATGCCTCGAATTTTTCAACGTCGCCGGTAGGTTTTGTCTTTAGCTTCAAAAGTCGGCATGTATCCTCTCTATCAAAAATGGGGCGTCAGCTCCTTGGAGATTGTGTTAGTGCCAGCGCAGATATGCTTACAAGACAAAGTGGGTCAGACTGTAACTTTCATTCCAATGCTACTTCCTCGTCCTCTAGGACTCCAACCGCAATGCAATCCTCATTGCTCGACGGCTTAACTCCTCCTCGCCTTTTGCGATTTTCAATCCACTCGCCAGCCATAGCTCGGCTCTAGAAAGAGCAGCGTACTGCGAAAGTTCCTATGAGCAACAGGGTCAATCGAGGACGCATCGCCAGAAGGCTGTCATTTCCCGTACTCAGCAGTTGGCAGACGTACTCAGCAGTTGGCAGATTTCCCGTACTCAGCAGTTGGCAGACGTACTCAGCAGTTGGCAGATTTCCCGTACTCAGCAGTTGGCAGACGTACTCAGCAGTTGGCAGATTTCCCGTACTCAGCAGTTGGCAGATTTCCCGTACTCAGCAGTTGGCAGACGTACTCAGCAGTTGGCAGACGTACTCAGCAGTTGGCAGACGTACTCAGCAGTTGGCAGATTTCCCGTACTCAGCAGTTGGCAGATTTCCCGTACTCAGCAGTTGGCAGGCGTACTCAGCAGTTGGCAGGCGTACTCAGCAGTTGGCAGATTTCCCGTACTCAGCAGTTGGCATGCGTACTCAGCAGTTGGCAGATTTCCCGTACTCAGCAGTTGGCAGGCGTACTCAGCAGTTGGCAGACGTACTCAGCAGATTTCCCGTACTCAGCAGTTGGCAGGCATACTCTGCAGTTGGCAGATTTCCCGTACTCAGCAGTTGGCAGGCTTACTCAGCAGTTGGCATGCGTACTCAGCAGTTGGCAGATTTTCCGTACTCAGCAGTTGGCAGGCTTACTCAGCAGTTGGCAGACGTACTCAGCAGATTTCCCGTACTCAGCAGTTGGCAGGCGTACTCAGCAGTTGGCAGATTTCCCGTACTCAGCAGTTGGCAGGCGTACTCAGCAGTTGGCAGGCGTACTCAGCAGTTGGCAGATTTCCCGTACTCAGCAGTTGGCAGATTTCCCGTACTCAGCAGTTGGCAGATTTTCCGTACTCAGCAGTTGGCAGGCGTACTCAGCAGTTGGCAGGCGTACTCAGCAGTTGGCAGATTTCCCGTACTCAGCAGTTGGCAGATTTCCCGTACTCAGCAGTTGGCAGATTTTCCGTACTCAGCAGTTGGCAGGCGTACTCAGCAGTTGGCAGGCGTACTCAGCAGTTGGCAGGCGTACTCAGCAGTTGGCAGGCGTACTCAGCAGTTGGCAGATTTCCCGTACTCAGCAGTTGGCAGGCGTACTCAGCAGTTGGCAGATTTCCCGTACTCAGCAGTTGGCAGACGTACTCAGCAGTTGGCAGGCGTACTCAGCAGTTGGCAGGCGTACTCAGCAGTTGGCAGACGTACTCAGCAGTTGGCAGACGTACTCAGCAGTTGGCAGATTTCCCGTACTCAGCAGTTGGCAGATTTTCCATACTCAGCAGTTGGCAGACGTACTCAGCAGTTGGCAGACGTACTCAGCAGTTGGCAGACGTACTCAGCAGTTGGCAGACGTACTCAGCAGTTGGCAGACGTACTCAGCAGTTGGCAGATTTCCCGTACTCAGCAGTTGGCAGGCATACTCAGCAGTTGGCAGATTTCCCGTACTCAGCAGTTGGCATATTTCCCGTACTCAGCAGTTGGCAGGCGTACTCAGCAGTTGGCAGACGGTACGAAATTTGGTTGAATCACTCGGGACATCAGATCCACATTTTTATCTGCTACGTCACGCATGCAGAAAAACTGCTCTAAAGCATGTTTCATTTGCCCTATTGGGTCGAGTGGTACTTGACACCTCCCTGAGGTAATATGGCGGCTATCACAGAGGGTTATCGGCATGCTTGACAAAGCAGATCAAATATAGCGACATGTGGAATATTGGATGTAGCGTTTCAGTGTCAAGCATGAATATATGTCTTCGGTTGGGTTTGCTTACGCTAGCAAGATAAAGAGAGATAATATTACCGAGTAGATAAGGTTCTGACCGTTTGTTCAAACTTTTCGACCTTGTAAGGAGGGAGGTTGAATTATTTTGTCAAAAATCAAGAATAATGCATTCGTTAACAGCTTGTAAAAGTGCTCATTCATTTACGAATGATCACTCTGAATATGAATCATTTAAAGTATTTAATTGTTTGTTTAAAATAACCGGCGACAGTGTTTGCACGGAGATGTCGTTCTGAAATGTCCCAATTCACAGAAAAGCAAGGCGCTACGCATTTATGCAGTAACGAGGGACCTCTGACGGTATTCTGCATTCTGTGGCTGTAACAAATGAATCATCATTCATGGGCATGCGGTTAACGTGAGTAGCAAAGCATAAGTAAAAAATGACGATGTGTCACGGGTGAAGCAGAGTGGAGCTACGCTGGGGCCAGATGGGTGCTGGCAGAGTTCAGTCATCTCGTTATGTGCATTACCATCGTCCAGTGATGACTCAAAAAGTAACAGCAGTGACCTCGGGGCTTCGCTCGGATGACCTTTGCCGATTATAGTTGTCCTCGCCATCTTGCAAAGCTGAGCCCGCCGTTGGAGCGACTTGCCTGGTGCAAAGTGGACAAAACTGATGAATTACAGAACCAAAGTCGCTGCTCTGAGGAGGATTAAAAATAGTTGTCAAATGTACGAACAAAAGTAATTCTGATTATGCGCGTCGATGTCTTTCATTAGTTCCTGGTTCGATCAGAAGGCTTTATTCTTGCTCTGAAGATACACAACGAAAGTTCATATCACGTTCATTTTTCGAACAATTTTTGCCGTATGACCCTGGTGAGAAATGGAGCTGGTTGCCAAGGCTCCATCGAGAACCAAAGTCTTCAACAAAAACATAATAAAGCATCGCTCTCAGGTCATTGGCAGGTACATAATTTATTAGGGTAGTTTGTCATCATTTTTAGCTGGAACGTCACAATTGCCGCCACAGTTAAAGCGCATTATTTCATTCGTCATGTGCAGTAAAAACGCGGAACAGCTGAGTCCACTTGTTTACCTCGTTACTATTTCAATGCTCAGTCAGATACTGCACCCATGCCGCACAGTGTGTCTATGTCATCTCCAAGAACAAAATCGCGTGCAGGGGCACATAACTCTTTCTGCACGGTGCCCGACATCATTGTCGCAGCCACGGTGCTTGATTGACCTGCCCTCACCTGTCAAGAATGGCGTGACCCACATCAGCTCGTCATCGAGTGATTTGTGACCGCCATCAAATATTTACCGCACGCCAAGGCTAATTAGCAAATTGCCTTGCCTTCTGCGCAGGCACTACAAAGACACTGGCACCTCAAGCGTTTGCTCTGCTCACCTGTAGGTGGCGTGCCGTGGTGCCTGCACTCTCCACTGTGGAGGTCAGACCCCCTGGGACCTGGTGGGCGAGAGCTGGTGCTTCAGAGGTCACCTCACCATGTTGACCCCGCCCTGGCAGGGCAAATCCAGTAACAGCTTCCGTTTGGGAGGTCTTGGCCTCCTCGGCCTTGTCGTCTCGGCTGAACTAAAGCCTGGTTGTGTGGAGTCAAAACCAAACAAACAAAACCCCATAACATCTTCCATCCGTGATCCTTGATAACTCGAAGATTCAGGAACCGGAAAAAATTGCTGCCATGTTATCTTTGCAGCCGTTAGTTGACGGAAAATATGAACACATGGATAGGAACATGCCTACATACGCCCCATCTTGACGGAAAAGAAGATGACTGCAATGCTTACTGCTGGCATAACAGAATTGTCACGGAAATGATATCAATAAAAGTATGATGATGACGAAGAAAACGACGACGGGGGTGCAGGCGGCGACAGCGACGGCTACGACGACGAGGACGACAAGGGATGAGAACGAGGACGACAACAACGACGACGACGGCGACGACGACGACGACGACGACGACGACGACGACGAAGAAGAAGAAGAAGAAGAAGAAGAAGAAGAAGAAGAAGAAGAAGAAGAAGAAGAAGAAGAGGAGGAGGAGGAGGAGGAGGAGGAGGAGGAGGAGGAGGAGGAGGAGGAGGAGGAGGAGGAGGAGGAGGAGGAGAAGAAGAAGAAGGAGAAGAAGAAGAAGAAGAAGAAGAAGAAGAAGAAGAAGAAGAAGAAGAAGAAGAAGAAGAAGAAGAAGAAGAAGAAGAAGAAGAAGAAGAAGAAGAAGAAGAAGAAGAAGAAGAAGATGTGATGGAAGATGTAGAGGCTGGAGTGAAGGAATTGGAAGAGTGTACCCAGGACTTTCCTCATATGCACTGAAAGGTTAAGTGCCTCTTTGCCCTGTAGAATAGTGACAATGTCTCCCCCACAAGCCCACATTGGGATGCAGCACTATTAGAATGTACAACACGCCTTACTTCATTCAAAGCAGTCTTCTCTTTCTTGCATACAAAAATTACTGACAAATTTTGATGAACGAAACTTTCTGTAATCAAGGGCTTCATTGATTAACTGAGTCCAGTCATTTAGTCAGGCTGTGCCGTAGGAAGCCTTTGAAGATTAATATAAAAGTTATGTTCCGGCATTTACAGAGACCTTCAATTCTACTTTGTTGTTTGACTTTGCGTGTCACCTGTCGGCCACGGCAACGCTAAGATATGCAATATAACCATCTTCGTGCATACCCGCCACACGTTAATGCTTGTTGTTTTTTTAAATATCCATTTTGGACTTGGGTCCCGATGATACATGTCACCCCGGCACGAAGTTACTCAGGCCTGGCAGGCTTTTTTGCATTGCCATTCAACGACCATGCAATGGAAAAGTTCATACACGCAGGCGAGCGAGTGCTTTTGGTCCCTGGCGTACCGTGCATCACGGGTCGTTAGTCCATCACTGACGGCGGCGTCAATATTCATGCAGGATTCCGACCTCCTTTTTGAGTAATGTCAGAGGTCACAACAACAGGTCACGTGACACCAAAAGCGACGTGGAGGAACATGATAAGACTCTGAGATGACGTGCTTCGTACGTCATGGTGTGAATGACGTGAAGGATGACAATCTCTCGTAGAAGTGCACACAGCTGTGAAGAGTGATGATTACGGGAGAAATCTGCATCTTTCGCTACTTAGTGATTGTTTTTATTACGTTTCGGCAAAAAGAAGATCGTGATCGTATGCATGAAGGGATGTGCCCGTGTCAATGTGCGTGCGTAGTCGTACGTGTGTGTATCTGTGTGCGTGTGTGCGCATGTGCTCGCGCACGCGCGCGTGTGTGTTATATACATTATGTGTTTGTGTGTTTGTGTTTGTGTGTGTGTGTGTGTGTGTGTGTGTGTGTGTGTGTGTGTGTGTGTGTGTGTGTGTGTGTGTGTGTGTCTTTGTGTTAGTGTTGTATTTGTTTTGTGATGTGTACAATTTCTGCTAATATCTAGTAAACATTTGAGCACTGGTCACAAGACACACAACACACCTCGCCGGGGGAATGTTTCGTCGCCACTGAATGTGGAACCATTCTTGAACTTTCCTGTGTATATGCACTGCAACAATTCTTATTGCGACGCAATGGGGCGACAATGCACAACCACCCTCGATTTGAGATGGTGCATCGCAACTGCACATACTTTCAACCTTAGATCATCGTCAGCACCTTCCTTGTCCAGAGTCATTCTTCTCCATGGGCCACTAACCCCGTCTTTCTCTGCCTTCCCGTACAAGTTCGTGCATTGCTGGCGTGAGTATTTCACACCTTTTTTCAAACCTCACCAGGATATGATAAAGGACGCTCGCGAATAGCAAAGTGGAAACGCGAGGAGCTTATCACGGTAATCATCTGT
The DNA here is from genome assembly GCA_034096865.1 of Theodoxus fluviatilis. Taxonomy (NCBI): domain Eukaryota; kingdom Metazoa; phylum Mollusca; class Gastropoda; order Cycloneritida; family Neritidae; genus Theodoxus; species Theodoxus fluviatilis. Next base: position 19,543 of record JAWQFJ010021758.1, read on the forward strand.
CCCGGGAGTTCCCTCATCCCCCTGTTCCCGAGTCTCACGTCCGAAGAGGAGCTGGAAGGTGCGAGAGAAACCCATAAAACTGCCACCCGGGACCCAGGTCTCAGGTGACAAGATTTTTGTCATGTGGAGGTCACGCCCAAAAGAACAATGTAAATTGAGGTGGCACCCAGCCAGAGAGAGGGACCGCCAGGCCATAAAATCCCACTCTCGCGTGATATCGTGCGTGTTGTTGCGTAACCCTGGATGTTAGGGGCTGTTACTTTGTCTGTTTGTGTGTTTGTTTGTTTGTTGCTTGTCTATGTGCGGTGGGATGGACCCTCACGCTGTCAAAACAATGCATATGTTTGTTTGCTATTGCACGTCTCTCTCTCTCTCTCTCTCTCTCTCTCTCTCTCTCTCTCTCTCTCTCTCTCTCTCTCTCTCTCACACACACACACACACACACACACTTGCACACGCACACGCACACGCACTTGTACACGCACACACACGCACACTTGCACACGCACACGCGCACAAACACACACACGCGCGCGCGCACAAAGCACTCTCGGACATGCACATTCGTCTCACCTTCAAACACAACCCACCATCCCGCTTTCAAAACACGCACCAATTACACCAGGATCATAAACTGAGTTTTTACCGACAGTTTTGGTATAAAATGTACGCAAGCTTACGTTATTAAAGCGTTGCTCACCTAAAAGCCTTTAGAATTTATCACACGTTTTCATTGCAGACAAATCTACACTGCTGTGCAAGCATGTGCATGACTGTGCATGAGAACAAGGCTGAAATACGAAAACAGATTTTGAGAAAACGTCGAGTACAGTTATCAGCGAGCAATGTCTTCTGTACATATTCCTTTTATATGTACGTTTATGTAAAAAAGTAAGATTTCCTCTGCGACCATGCTTTTTTTCAGGACTATGCATGACTAGATAAATAATATTGTAGTTGAAAAAAAGTATTTTGTCTTTTTGTCTTTCTCTAGCCATGGTTTCTCGTGCACCACCACATACGTGTTTTTATTTTGGTGCGCTTCCAGGGCAGACAGAAAACCTGAAGTTAGTGCAATATTACCTCCTGCTGGCATGTAATAAAACCACTATGAAACGTAACGAAGATAGGGACACCGTTGCATATCGTATTACTATTATACTCTTAGAAACTTAGGTGTCATGTTCGATGATGATCTTTCTATGAGAGTTCATGTAAAAAAAGTGTGCCAGTTAGCTTACTACGAGTTAAGGAAAATTGGCACTATTCGTCACTATGTTTCACAACTGGTCACTCAAACCCTTGTTACTTCCCTTGTTCTGTCCCGTCATGATTATGGGAATTCTCTTCTTGCCGGCATTCCTGACACTCTGCTAAACAAACTGCATAAAGTCCAAAACATTGCTGTTAGATTAGTTTTTAGATGTCCCAAGAGAACTCCCACATCCAAACTCCTTCGTGTCGCTCAGAGGAGAGAGTATAAGCTAGCCACTATGTCAACTTCTTCAATCAAACTGCACCACACGCACTCAAAGAAATTCTCACTGTCTACACCCCCACTAGAAATAACCGTTCAGGTGCAGACATCAAAACGTTAAATGTCCCCCGTCGCAAAAAGAAAACCCAAGGACAGCGAGCTTTTTCTTACATCGGCCCTGTAACGTGGAATAGCCTACCTTTCTCTGTCCGTCACTCTGATTCCATGTCCCAGTTCAAAACCTCCCTTAAGACACACCTGTTCCGGTCAGTCTTTCCTGACGAGCAGTGAGGTGCTTCACAAGGCGCCTCTTTTATGTTTCTGGTTTTGTTTATAATAATAATAATAATAATAATAATAATAATAATAATAATAATAATAATAATAATGTGTGGATTTATAAAGCGCCTTACCAATGAGTTAAGACATGGTCAAGGCGCATACATACACAACCATTACAATATACAATAACAGTCAATCACCTCAAGCACAACTTAATAAACTTAATAACATAAGAGTCAGACATTCACTTCAGACATTCGACAAACTGATGTACAGCGTCACCGTTAAACCATGAAACTGGGGAGAGGGGGAGGAGGGACAGGAGGGGGGTAGGGGGCTTAGGCAAGCTAGTACAAAGAGAACAGTGAGGGGAGGAAGATGAAGAAACTTAGACAGGATCAGGGAAAGATTTCAAGAAGAGGTGAGTTTTGAGAGCAGAGCGAAAGGTCGAGGGAGAAGTAGAGTGACGAACAGAGGCGGGGAGGTCATTCCAGATAGAGGGAGCCTGATAAAAGAAAGAGCGTTCACCAAATTTTGTTTTAACTGGAGGGTCCTCCGGGAACCTGAGGATTCTTGTGTCTGCGGAAGAGCGTAGCTGTCTAGCGGGTGTGTAGGTGCGCATGGGTTTAGAGAGATATTGAGGAAGGGATTCAGCGAAGTAATAGTAGCAAAGACAGGCAATCTTGTATTGGACTCTAGCACTAATGGGCAACCAGTGGAGAAAGCGGAAGAGAGGAGTGAGATGATCTGACTTTTTTGACTTACAGATGAGTCGAGCTGCAGCATCTTGCACTCTTTGAAGTTTATCAGTGAGATATGCGGGACAGCCAGCAAGAAGGCCGTTGCAATAATCCAGGCGACTGAGAATAAGAGCACAGACTAGGATAGTAGTAGCTTGAGTAGTGAGAAGGTGTCTGATTGCGCTTATCTGTCTGAGTTGTATGTATGCGGATTTGCAAGTGTTTTGGACAAAGTCGGAAAGAGAGAGATGAGAGTCGAGGGTGACACCAAGGTTTTTGACTGATGGAACAAAGGCGACGTCAGCGTCTCCAACCCTGACAGAAGACGGGAGGGATGGAGGCGTCACTAGTCTCTGAGACTTGACAAGAAGGCATTCGGTTTTGGAATCGTTCAGCTGGAGTTTGTTGTGTGACATCCATGACTTAACATCAGAAAGACAGGTCTGTAAAGTGTCTAACGTGGGTTGGAATTGATCTAAGGTTAATGTTAATTAATTGTATTGTATTTAACTCTTCTTTTATTTCAACTGTGTGCGAGTGTTGGAATGCTTTGTATGAGTGTGGACTTTTCATTGTAAACGCCATGAGCTTGCCTATTAGAGAAGGTATGTGCGAACAAGTAATCTGTATTATTATTATCATTATTATTATTGTTATTTATTATTATTATTATTATTATTATTATTATTATTATTATTATTCTTGGGAAGACACGTCCCCCTCCCCATCCCTACTGTCCCCGCCCCTCCTGCAATGTATGAAATATCTTCGTTCTTTCTGAAATATTACTTTTTAATTATATGAAAAAGAAGCTCGTCCGCAATGTAACAAATAGGAAGAATGGTTTCATTTTGGTTGTCAACCGCGTCTTTGAGTTTAAAAAAGGTCAAAATTTAACCTGGAATTTCCCAGGATTGCAACGCACTTAAGTGAGACTTTGCGTGGAAAAAAACCACACTTCATTTTAGAAGAGCCAAAGTTTATAATAACCCCGTGCTTCTCTTGTCCACATGTTTCTTTATCTTAATAGAAGCAAACTCGACCTTCGGTACCCTTTTTATATGGACATCATGAGTCAAGAGATAATTCACGAAGGGTTAAAACAAAGAAACGCGTATTTCATCAGGTTAGGTGGTAAATTGTGTACTTTATTTAAAAATCAGTCCTAAACGATTATTTGATGCAAACATTTTGAGCAAACAACTACGACACCACAAACATTATTCTCATGAAAATTAAAGCGATTTAATTTGTGTCGTCAAGAAAACGCTCGGGCTGGTTTTGTCTTTGTTTCCTGTTTGAAAAAGTGTGTGTTTATTCTTGGGATCCTCTGCTTTGTCGCCTGAAAGCATGGGAAAGAAAGAAAGGAACGAAAGGAGCGATAAGCAAATGAGGCGTGTGTTAGGCGTTCTGGCCTCGTAGTCGTTGTCATTCATCAACACTTTCCTGCTTTCTTTGCCTCGCTTTCAGATCTCATCACTGCTCACACTCCACTTCCCCCGAGTTGTCATCCCTGTTGGACAGACGCTTCATCATCACCATAGCAAGAAAATATACTGCAGGGCAGGTTGACCTCGCAGTCGCACATTTTCCTAACTCAAACAATCCCGTCGTCATTTTCCTCTCCCTTCCCGACCTATTCTCACTATAGTCGTGCGTCCGTTCATTCCGTGTTAAACTTGTTACACTGCCTCCATATATATGATCCCCCCCCCCTCCCCCCCCCCCCCCCCCATCTTATTATTTATCTAATGCCCTCTGAGTCTTATTAAACCTCATTTGTACTGGTGTCTGCTCAGTCCCCACTTCTGCTCCTCTACATCCACTGCCAACCCCACCCCCCACCCCCACTCATCCCTCCCTCGCCATCCCATCACCCCCTCCCCCCACCCCCTTCCCCGCTCCTCCACCTCACTTCCGCCCTCTTACTACTTCTTCATGCAGTCCAACCGTTGGAGCTTCTTTCATTGCTTGGGAGTTGTTTACCTGTACATGTACGTGTCATAAAACTGGCCCGAAGACCCATGGAGCGTGGCTTGATTAATCTGCTGGATTTTTCTAGGCGTCAGGACGATGCCTACAATTATTTATACTTGTCTGATTTTTTTTTCTTACTGTTGTGGTTGTAGAATCAAATGGGCTTCAATATGCCAACATTTCAAAACACGAATATTTGAACACTCGGTTTTCCCATGTTGCACAATGTTAGGCAGGTTCTTTCAACATGTTGTTTCAGTTTTGAGTGGTTCAGCAATAAATCCGATGCTCAAATAAACAGACAAACAAACAAAACACATACATGGGCGCGCTTGCGCACGCAAGCACGGGCACACACATACACAAATACACACACACACATACACACACAATACACACACAAACACACACACGTACACACACGCACATAGAGGCAAGTGCATGCTCAGGTGCTACACTCTAAAGGCACAGTATTCACAGGAACGTTTCATCACACAGACAGACAGACAGACAGGCAGACAGAGAGACAGACAGACAGAAGACAGACACGGACACGGACGGACAGAAAAACACAGACTGACAGAGACGCACATACATACAGATGTATATACATATGCATCTATGCTCTCTCTCTCTCTCTCTCTCTCTCTCTCTCTCTCTCTCTCTCTCTCTCTCTCTTACCACATTTGAATAATTTGCCTCAAGGGCTGAATGTAAGAAAGGCACTACTGCCTAATTCACTACCCTTGTAAAATAAAGTTCGTTCGTTCGTTCGTTCGTTCATTCTCTCTCTCTCTCTCTCTCTCTCTCTCACAGACACACACACACACGCACGCACTCTCTATCTCTTTCTCTCTCTCTCATACTCACACACACACACACACACACGTACACACACACACACACACACACACACACACACACACGTGTATACGCAAGCGCATGCGCAGGCACTACACTCTAAAGGCACTGGAAAAAACCGGGAAGTTTCATGAAGCGATACTTCCACACCAACACATATTATCAGCACGTCTGCTTGTTTGGGGAATAAGAAAGGTAGGGCGCGCGGGGGTATTGTGGGGGTGCGGCGGTGTTTGGGGGGGGGTTAGAGAAAACGAAACGCGGATTGAGGCGGAAAAGTAGATGAAAGATTATACTGGCGGAGGGTTACGTGGACAGGGTGGGAGGTGGAGTTAGGGGGTGAGGTGGGATAGAGGAAAAGAGAGAACAAGGATTGGGAAAAGCAAGGGATAGGGGAAGTGGAAAGAGACTAGAAGATGAGGGCAAGCAGGAATGAGAAGAAGATTGTGTGGGGGTGGAGTGGAGTGGGGTGGGGTGGGGGATGAAGGTTACGAGAAGGGGATACCATATAATCTAGGGGACGGTATGAAGGTTAGGGGAGGGGCACAACAACAAAAAAAGGGAAGTTGGGGGGATACGCAGGGTATTAGGTTGTGACGGTGTGGAAGGCGGATGGGGGATACAGAAATGTTGAGGGGTGGGTGGGGTGGGGGGGGGGGGGTAGACAAGGATGAGTATGTGCAGGTACCCAGGTCGCGCCCCTCAGGTTATCGATGGGGGCAGGGGGGCAGATTAGGCGTCTGTCCGGCAGAGCTAATTACGGTTGCTTTACGGCGCTGCAGCCGGAAACCCAAGCCCCCGTGACACGTCTCCCAGTCTCGCAGCGATAGCGAGGCTGGCGTGATTTACCGAGACTGTGGCGCTATCTGCTGCACCCCATCTGCAGCGACCATTGTTCCCAGCACGTGACCCGAGCCTCAGTGTCAACTCCCCTTGGCTGTCCCTAGAGCAGGAATGTCAGAAATGCACATTCCCTCCCTCCACCCCCCACCCTCCACCGATAACCCGGCGTCATCAGGTTGTCCCTGGAAAAAGAATCGCCGTGGTAATGAGAGTGTTTTGGTGGGTAAAGGTGGGAGCGAAAGGTGTTGCCGTGAGAGAGAGAGAGAGAGAGAGAGAGAGAGAGAGAGAGAGAGATCTGATCTCATTCGATTCGATTCAATTCGATTCGATTTGATTTCTTTGTTTGATTCCCTTTACCGCGGTCAACGACTCGTCAGGATGACATAACTTACCTTTATGTAAATACTGAAAACCACAACATTATGTTTACTTATACAAAAGCAGTACGATTGTGAAGTAACACTTTGAAGTACCATAGGACTAAAAGAAAACCGCATGCTTGTACAGTAATTATGAACGAGAGAGAGATGGAGGGAGAGAGAGAGAGAGAGAGAGAGAGAGAGAGAGAGAGAGAGAGAGAGCAATTACACTCTCTCTGAATACATGTATAGCAAATTTCCATGCCAACGCACCAAAGATGACACTAAGCAAGCACGCTACAAGTGACATGAAATAGTGGTACATGGCATGTTGGTAAGACTTGAGTGAGGACTTCGCGAGTTTGAAAGTTGTTTACGGGAAAGCTCAACAACTTTGATTCAAGACTGCGGCAACGGGAAGGTCATGACGTCACAGGGTATATACACTTATCGAGTCTTTCTGTGTTCGAGTGTTCGAGAACTGGAGAAAACATAATGGGTATAGTTCTAAGGCGGGTTTCCCAGGTGTATTGATATGCAATCCAAAGCAACCCTAAGCAATCCAAAAGGTTTTTTCCAGTATCATTTTAAAGTGATCACTGTATTCATTTGAGTCGGTTTCAAAACTGGGATGAAAAAGCACACACTGCCTGGTTTTGAGAGGGGATTATTGCAAGACCTTTCTCATCGGACGTTGCCTTTGTTACAGCGATCACTTTAAGAAAAGACGGAAAACGCCTTTCGGATTGTTTTGGATTGCTTCAGATTGCTTCAGATTGCTTCAGATTGCTTCAGATTGCTTCAGATTGCTTCAGATTGCATCAGATTGCTTCAGATTGCTTCAGATTGCTTCAGATTGCTTCAGATTGCTTCAGATTGCTTCAGATTGCTTCAGATTGCATCAGATTGCTTCGGATTGCTTCAGATTGCTTCAGATTGCATACCCATCGTCCTGGAAAACCCGCCTCTGCTTGTAAACTGGGGAATCTATTGCAATTCAGTCGTCATAGAAACCAAAACTTCAATTCTACTCTGAAAGACAAAATCGTTATATGCATTGCTTTAATACGAAACTTACACTGACATCTTTCTAAGCAATTCACGTGGACTCTGGTCATTCTTCCGATAATGTTTTCAGTCGAGATGTTTCTATAAGCACCAGATGCACGTGTACTGCTCAGAACGTATCCACAGAAACAAGTTTGGAGCGGGTATGAAACTGAAGTAGAGTGACACGCAATTCCTGCGGTAGCCCGAGTTTACCGCTGCAAAGATTTCTTTACTGCATGGTGTAACAGTTCTGCATTTAAAAAAGTTGGAACGCTGTTCTCGATGAATGTCTCTTCAAGAGGATGTTGTGGACAGCCATGCACCACTGTCAGGTAAACATAATACCCCTCTTTTATCCCTGTCGTCTGTTCTCTCTGTATTTGCTCTGGAAGTCCACGAAGAGGTTTAAATCAATTACAATTTGAAATATGTGAGTGCTATTTTACTCTGAATAGCGTCTGCTTGGCTTCGGAATAACTGTCAACCCCGTGTATGACCTCTCAATGATAAAATATAGTCACTTGCCCCAAAGGCTCTTGTTCATCGTGCACCATTCAGTATTTGAATATTTCTTTATTTTTCTTTTAACATCAAACTTCACATTTCCTGTCTGGCGTGTGCTGCTGTAAACGATTCATAGTAATATGCCCTGACTGCTCCAAGAATCCTTTCTTCAGCATGTGGTTCAGATCGCAGTTCAGTAATAGGATATGATTGCGATTGATTTGGTAAGAGACCATGACTCAACATCGCCGCCGCTGCCGTCACCACATACGACGACGATGACGATGACGATGAGGAGGAGGAGGAGGAGGAGGAGGAGGAGGAGGAGGAGGAGGAGGAGGAGGAGGAGGAGGAGGAGGAGGAGGAGGAGGAGGAGGAGGAGGAGGAGGAGGAGAAGGAGGAGGAAGAAGAAGAGGAAGAGAAGGAAGAGGAAGGGGAGGGAGGAGGAGGAGGAAGGAGAAGGAAGAAGGAGGAGCAGGAATAGGAGGAGGGGGAGGATGAAAGAGAAGGAGGAGCAGGAGGAGGAGAAGCAGGAGGAGAGAAGAAGAAGAAGAAGAAGAAGAAGAAGAGAAGGAAGAGGAAGGGGAGGGAGGAGGAGGAGGAAGGTGAAGGAAGAAGGAGGAGCAGGAATAGGAGGAGGGAGATTGAAATAGAAGAAGTAGCATGAGGACGAGCAGAATGAAGAAGAATAAGAATGATGAAGAAGATGAGAATGAAGAAAGATGAAGGAGGAGGCGGAGGAGGAGGAGGAGGAGGAGGAGGGAGTGATTGAGGAGGATGGAGGAGGAGTGGAGGGAGGGAGGAGGAGGGAGGAGGAGGAGGAGGAGAGCAGGGGTGGAGGTGTAGGAGGATGGAGAGGATGAACGAAGTAAGAATGAAGTAATGAAGTACTAAAGTAATAAGAAGAAGAAAGAAGAAGAAGAAGAAGAAGAAGAAGAAGAAGAAGAGAAGGAGGAGGAGGAGAAGAAGAAGAAGAAGAATGCAAAAGGAAACAATGATAACAGAAAATATTGCTGAATAAAGTGGAAAGAAGTGAAACATGTTTTGAATCATTGTAAAAACATTATATGTGCAAAAACGGCATGACAACATTATACAAATTGATATAAAATGTCTACGAAAAACTGGGAAGTTATATACTTTTTTATTGCTAGCATCGTCATCATACAAGCAGACGTGATCAGCACCTGCACAGTTCAGACTTGGAGAGAGACAAGAAAAGGGGGAGATATCTCCTTTCGGCAGTGTCGTAAACTTTGGCGACGACGCTCCGCTGCCTCGAGACACATTTACGTCAGAAAGGGAGACAACCAGCGGCTTTTTACCTTTAACCGACATCAAAGACAGAGAGAAACGACCGCGGATCTCTCAAGCCGAGCTTTGTCTAATTAGGAAATGGCTTGTTTTAGGGGATAATGGCATCAGGAG
>JAWQFJ010021759.1:0-10880 GCA_034096865.1 Theodoxus fluviatilis
AGAGAGAGAGAGAAAGAGAGAGAGAGAGAAAGAGAGAGAGAGAGAGAGAATTAGTTACATGGCAAGATATCGACAAAACTGAGAGTGAATAATTCAGTAGGGGAGGATTTCCTCTTGGTTACAATAAGAGAGCATAACACAGCATAGGATAGGACTACATAGGGTAGAATTACATCGGATAAAATAACACATCATAGCATAGGATAGCATTACATCGGATAGCATAACACATCATAGCATAGGATAACATTACATAGGATAGAATAACACAGCATATCATAGGATAGCATTACATAAGATAGAATAACACAGCACAGCATAGGATAACATTACATCGGATAGAATAACACAGCATATCATAGGATAGCATTACATAAGATAGAATAACACAGCACAGCATAGGATAGCATTACATCGGATAGAATAACACAGCATATGATAGGATAGCATTACATAAGATAGAATAACACAGCATATCATAGGATAGCATTACATAAGATAGAATAACACAGCACAGCATAGGATAACATTACATCGGATAGAATAACACAACATATCATAGGATAGCATTACATAAGATAGAATAACACAGCATATCATAGGATAGCATTACATAAGATAGAATAACACAGCACAGCATAGGATAACATTACATCGGATAGAATAACACAACATATCATAGGATAGCATTACATAAGATATAATAACACAACATAGCATAGCATTACATAAGATAGAATAACACAACATAGCATAGCATTACATAGGATAGAATAACACAACATAGCATAGCATTACATAGGATAGAATAACACAACATAGCATAGCATTACATAGGATAGAATAACACAACATAGCATAGCATTACATAGGATAGAATAACACAGCATATCATAGGATAGCATTACATAAGATAGAATAACACAGCATAGGATAGCATTACATAGGATAGCATTACATAGGATAGAATAACACAGCATAGGATAGCATTACATCGGATAGAATAACACAACATAGCATAGGATAGCATTACATAGGATAGCATTACATAGGATAGCATAGCACAGCATAGCATAGGATAACATAGCACAGCATAGCATATGATAACATTACATAGGATAGCATTACATAGGATAGCATTACATAGGATAGCATAGCACAGCATAGCATAGGATAACATAGCACAGCATAGCATATGATAACATTACATAGGATAGCATTACATAGGATAGCATTACATAGGATAGCATTACATAGGATAGCATTACATAGGATAGCATAGCACAGCATAGCATAGGATAACATAGCACAGCATAGCATAGGATAACATAGCACAGCATAGCATAGGATAGCATTACATAGGATAGCATAACACAGCAAAGCATAGGATAGCATTACATAGGATAGCATAGCATAGCATAGGATAGCATTACATAGGATAGCATATCACAGCATAGGATATCATTACATAGGATAGCATAACACAGCAAAGCATAGGGTAGCATTACATAGGATAGCATAGCATAGCATAGGATAGCATTACATAGGATAGCATATCACAGCATAGGATACCATTACATAGGATAGCATAACACAGCAAAGCATAGGATAGCATTACATAGGATAGCATATCACAGCATAGGATATCATTACATAGGATAGCATATCACAGCATAGGATATCATTACATAGGATAGCATAACACAGCACAGCATAGGATATCATTACATAGGATAGCATATCACAGCATAGGATATCATTACATAGGATAGCATATCACAGCATAGGATATCATTACATAGGATAGCATATCACAGCATAGGATATCATTACATAGGATAGCATATCACAGCATAGGATATCATTACATCGGATAGCATAACACAGCATAGGATAGGACTACATAGGATAGCATTACATCGGATAGCATAACACAGCATAGCATAGAATTGCATTGCACGGGATGACTTTGCAAAAGAAAGCATAATGTTTGCGCGGTTGTTTTTTGCCAGCTCTTGGGTATTATGACAGGTCATTTTCTTTCATATGTATTATCCCAAATGCGCGCTGCCAATTTGGGAATAAGTTGAATGGAGGCAAAAGAAGAGCAAAGTCTGCGCCAGATTCTGCCAAAGTCAAATCAATGTCAGACTCATGCACACGGAACTATTTATTCAAAGCATAGTAATTACAACTCTAAGTTCGTGCAAGCGGAAACCAATTAATCAAAGTTTGAAGGTGAGTTCAACAAAACAACTTTGGTTCTACAAGCTGAACACAATAATTCATACGTTTTTTTAAGCAAGTCTGTAGGCTTATCATTATCTGCAGCATTTGTGTGTTTTATGAAACATCCAACTTGCATTCTAATGTCATTTTTTTCCTGTTTCATGAATTCCACAAGTCAGTATTGCTCGTCTCATGAAATGGGCAACAATTTTGCTCGTATCATGAAAAAAGCAAATCTGTTGTTTTTAAAAATGAAATGAAAAAAATCTTGCCCGTTTCGTGAAACAAACATTTAAACCAATTTAGGGTAACATTATAAAACACGCACACAACTGCAATCAACATGACTGCGGGAATTCTCCCTGCTGTCTGAATGCAACGCGCATTTTCCCGTCTCGCTTTCGTCGCCTGCTTTCACTGCCACACAGACTGAAGCTCTGGGATGTTCAGGAGTGGACTGCGCATGCACGCACACACGCATGCATTCGCGCAGACACACGGAAAGTAAACTGAGCAGGAGCCCAAAAACATTCACCCGACATGCTCGTTATTGGAAATTCATCTGGAATGAAAATCCCGTCAATCAGCTTCATTAAAGCGGCACTACTGACGCAGATGTCCAGATGGCATATTCATAGCGGTCAATGGTCCACGCTGGGGAGAATTTCCTAAGTCCATAAGTGTCGGCGATTGTGTTCAGTGCAGGTGTCAGCAACAGTACAGCACGACGTCTTCACTCTGAAGCTGTTGTTGCTGCATTTGTTGCTGTGTTGTTGTTGCTGCTGCTGCAGCATTTGTTGTTGTGTTGTTGCTGTTGTTATTGTTCTTGTTGCTGTTGCTGCAGCTGCTGTTGTGCTCCTGAAGGACTAAACAGTTTTCCTCGCCTTTGTTGCTGTAGCTGCTGCTGGTAACGTTATAGTCATTGTTATTTTTGCTATTGTTGTTGTTGTTTTTGTCCTGAAGGACTACACAGTTAAACAGTTTTTCGTCGCCTTTGTTGTGGTAACTGCTGGTGGTACTGCTATTGTAATTGTTGTTGTTGTTGTATTAGCTGTTGTTGTTATTGTTGTGGCTGTTGTTGTTGTTGTTGTAGCTGTTGTTATTGTTGTAGTAGCTGTTGTTGTTGTAGCGTTTGTTGTTATTGCTGTTGTTGTTGTTGTTGTTGTCCTGAAGGACTACACAGTTAAACAGTTTTCGTCGCCTTTGTTGTTGTAACTGCTGGTGGTACTGCTATTGTAATTGTTGTTGTTGTAGTAGCTGTTGTTGTTGTTGTTTTTGTAGCTGTTGTTGTTGTTGTTGTTGTAGTAGCTGTTGTTATTGTTGTAGTAGCTGTTGTTATTGTTGTAGTAGCTGTTGTTGTTGTAGTAGTAGTAGCTGTTGTTATTGTTGTAGTAGCTGTTGTTGTTGTTGTAGCGTTTGTTGTTATTGCTGCTGTTGTTGCTGTTGTGGTTGTTGTTCTTGTTGTTGTGCTCCTGAAGGACTACGCAGTTAAACAGTTTTCGTCACCCTTCCTGTTGTAGCTTGCAGGGGACCCATGACGTTTTCTGTGACAAATATGCGTCTTTAACAAGCACCGACTCTGCCCAATCTCCCGTACGTGACTTTTGTCAGCTGTAATGATGAGAGAGAGAGAGAGAGAGAGAGAGCGAGAGAGAGAGAAGAAAATGAAAGAGAAAAAGAAAGAAAGAAAAAGAAAGAACAAGAAAGAAAGAACAAGAAAGAAAGAAAAAGAAAAAGAAAAAAAGAAAGAAAAAGAAAGAAAAGAAAGAAAAGAAGAAAGAAAAAGAAAGAAAAGAAAGAAAAAGAAAGAAAAAGAAAGAAAAAGAAAGAAAAAGAAAGAAAAAGAAAGAAAAAGAAAGAAAAAGAAAAAGAAAGAAATAGATAGAAAGAAATAGAAAGAAAGAAAGAAAGAAAGAAAGAAAGAAAGAAAGAGAGGAGGAAAGAAAGACAGAAAGAAAGAGAGAAAGACAGAAAGAAAGACATAGAGAAAGACAGAAGAAAGACAGATTGATTGACTAATTGATTGATTTCTTTATTTCGGCCGACGACCCGTCAAAAGAATACAGTATAGACGATTCGTCTAAGCTTGTCACTCCATGGCAAAGGAAATTACAATAAAAACATAAATGTACACGTACAGAAACAAATCATGGAATTTCGATTCAACAAAACGGTATGTACAAGACAGATATAGAAATTGCGGACATAAGCAATCTCGTCGACTGACTACTCAATCTATAGTTCATTAGAGACTTCGCCTACCGGCGAAAGTGTCTCTAGCACAGTTGACATCATGTGATGGAAGGTTTTCGTCCGAAATATGCAAATGGAGGTCACACGAGAGCCTTGTAGGATAGCCGATCTAATCTCTGAGATACGCCGTTAAAGTAGTTTTAAGACTATTTCGCACAAAACTCTTAACTTACTCTTGTTGATGCAATAAACAAGCGTTAATTCGAAAAAATAACATGTTTGTGTTCAAATGGTAACAAGTTTTGACATCTGAATGATTTCTGTAAAAAGTGGAGAAAAAAGTATCAGAACGAACTATTTTTGGCGCAATGCTGTAATGCGAAGGGTCAAGTATATTACGCATTCATTGCGAACTGTGCCAGAGTCGCTATATATATTGACTCGGGTTCACAGAATGCTGACTACTATGAGTTGAGGATCGATAAAGTTATGGACAGACGAAAAAATCGCAATCGGGAGAGGAGTTGAACCTTCAGGAACCGATGTCCAGATTGAGAGGTAAACTTGTGCGTGTAATTGATTAATATTTAACTATTTCAATATCTTGACAAAATTGTATTCGTAAATATAATGATATTGAATGGACATTAGAAAGTGGTCGATCGCCTTCTCCGAGTTTGAATTCAATTACATTATCAACAGATATAAAAACCTGGAGTAAAAGAGAGAGACAGAGAGACTGTGAGAGAGAGAGACAGAGAGACAGTGAGAGAGAGCACTCATGACGCCTGCAAAACTGTCGTAGCGCACACGTGCGAGATTTCCCTGGGCACAGTGCACAGCCGCCCTATGTGCGTCATCCATTCATGCCGGGACAGAACACGACTCCGTGCGCGTGATAACGTTTCTTTACGTCACCACGAGCAGTCACGCGAGGCTCGCCTGACAGTGCGGCTGATGTACAACAAGCAAGTGTGTGTGTGTGTGTGTGACTGTTGTTCAGTAAGCAAGTGTGTGTGTGGCTGATGTACAACAAGCAAGTGTGTGTGTGGCTGATGTACAGCAAGCAAGTGTGTGTGTGGCTGATGTACAGAAAGCAAGTGTGTGTGTGTGTGTGTGTGTGACTGTTGTTCAGTAAGCAAGTGTGTGTGTGGCTGATGTACAACAAGCAAGTGTGTGTGTGGCTGATGTACAGCAAGCAAGTGTGTGTGTGGCTGATGTACAGAAAGCAAGTGTGTGTGTGTGTGTGTGTGACTGTTGTTCAGTAAGCAAGTGTGTGTGTGGCTGATGTACAACAAGCAAGTGTGTGTGTGGCTGATGTACAGCAAGCAAGTGTGTGTGTGGCTGATGTACAGAAAGCAAGTGTGTGTGTGTGTGTGTGACTGTTGTTCAGTAAGCAAGTGTGTGTGTGACTGCTGTTCAGTAAGCAAGTGTGTGTGTGACTGTTGTTCAGTAAGCAAGTGTGTGTGTGACTGTTGTTCAGTAAGCAAGTGTGTGTGTGGCTGATGTACAGCAAGCAAGTGTGTGTGTGGCTGATGTACAGCAAGCAAGTGTGTGTGTGTGTGTGTGTGACTGTTGTTCAGTAAGCAAGTGTGTGTGTGGCTGATGTACAGCAAGCAAGTGTGTGTGTGTGTGTGTGTGACTGTTGTTCAGTAAGCAAGTGTGTGTGTGGCTGATGTACAGCAAGCAAGTGTGTGTGTGGCTGATGTACAGCAAGCAAGTGTGTGTGTGGCTGATGTACAGCAAGCAAGTGTGTGTGTGTGTGTGTGACTGTTGTTCAGTAAGCAAGTGTGTGTGTGGCTGATGTGCAGTAAGCAAGTGTGTGTGTGGCTGATGTACAGCAAGCAAGTGTGTGTGTGGCTGATGTACAGCAAGCAAGTGTGTGTGTGTGTGTGTGACTGTTGTTCAGTAAGCAAGTGTGTGTGTGGCTGATGTACAGCAAGCAAGTGTGTGTGTGGCTGATGTACAGCAAGCAAGTGTGTGTGTGTGTGTGTGTGGCTGTTGTTCAGCAAGCAAGTGTGTGTGTGGCTGATGTACAGCAAGCAAGTGTGTGTGTGGCTGATGTACAGCAAGCAAGTGTGTGTGTGTGTGTGTGTGACTGTTGTTCAGCAAGCAAGTGTGTGTGTGGCTGATGTACAGCAAGCAAGTGTGTGTGTGGCTGATCAAGTGTGTGTGTGGCTGATGTACAGCAAGCAAGTGTGTGTGTGTGTGTGTGACTGTTGTTCAGTAAGCAAGTGTGTGTGTGGCTGATGTACAGTAAGCAAGTGTGTGTGTGGCTGATGTACAGAAAGCAAGTGTGTGTGTGGCTGATGTACAGAAAGCAAGTGTGTGTGTGGCTGATGTACAGAAAGCAAGTGTGTGTGTGTGTGTGTGTGACTGATGTACAGTAAGCAAGTGTGTGTGTGGCTGATGTACAGCAAGCAAGTGTGTGTGTGGCTGATGTACAGCAAGCAAGTGTGTGTGTGGCTGATGTACAGCAAGCAAGTGTGTGTGTGGCTGATGTACAGCAAGCAAGTGTGTGTGTGGCTGATGTACAGTAAGCAAGTGTGTGTGTGGCTGATGTACATGCAGTAAGCAAGTGTACGTGTGTGTGGCTTATGTACATGCAGTAAGCAAGAGTGTGTGTGTGTGTGTGTGTGTGTGTGTGTGTGTGTGTGTGTGTGACATGTACATGCAGTAAGCAAGTGTGTGTGTGTGTGTGTGTGTGTGTGTGTGTGTGTGTGTGTGTGTGTGTGTGTGTGTGTGTGTGTGTGTGTGTGTGTGTGACATGTACATGCAGTAAGCAAGAGTGTGTGTGTGTGTGTGTGTGTGTGTGTGTGTGTGTGTGTGTGTGTGACATGTACATGCAGTAAGCAAGTGTGTGTGTGTGTGTGTGTGTGTGTGTGTGTGTGTGTGTGTGTGTGTGTGACATGTACATGCAGTAAGCAAGTGTGTGTGTGTGTGTGTGTGTGTGTGTGTGTGTGTGTGACATGTACATGCAGTAAGCAAGTGTGTGTGTGTGTGTGTGTGTGTGTGTGTGTGTGTGTGTGTGTGTGTGTGTGACATGTACATGCAGCAAGCAAGTGTGTGTGTGGCTGATGTACAGCAAGCAAGTGTGTGTGTGGCTGATGTACAGTAAGCAAGTATGTGTGTGTGACTGATGTACAGTAAGCAAGTATGTGTGTGTGACTGATGTACATGCCGTAAGCAAGTATGTGTGTGTGACTGATGTACATGCAGTAAGCAAGTGTGTGTGTGTGACTGATGTACAGTAAGCAAGTGTGTGTGTGTGACTGATGTACAGTAAGCAAGTATGTGTGTGTGGCTGATGTACAGCAAGCAAGTGTGTGTGTGGCTGATCAAGTGTGTGTGTGGCTGATGTACAGTAAGCAAGTGTGTGTGTGGCTGATGTACATGCAGTAAGCAAGTGTACGTGTGTGTGGCTGATGTACATGCAGTAAGCAAGTGTGTGTGTGTGTGTGTGTGTGTGTGTGTGTGTGTGTGTGACATGTACATGCAGTAAGCAAGTGTGTGTGTGTGTGACTGATGTACAGTAAGCAAGTATGTGTGTGTGACTGATGTACATGCAGTAAGCAAGTGTGTGTGTGTGCGTGACTGATGTACATGCAGTAAGCAAGTGTGTGTGTGTGCGTGACTGATGTACATGCAGTAAGCAAGTGTGTGTGTGTGACTGATGTACAGTAAGCAAGTATGTGTGTGTGACTGATGTACATGCAGTAAGCAAGTGTGTGTGTGTGTGTGACTGATGTACATGCAGTAAGCAAGTGTGTGTGTGTGACTGATGTACAGTAAGCAAGTATGTGTGTGTGACTGATGTACAGTAAGCAAGTATGTGTGTGTGACTGATGTACATGCAGTAAGCAAGTGTGTGTGTGTGACTGATGTACAGTAAGCAAGTGTGTGTGTGTGACTGATGTACAGTAAGCAAGTATGTGTGTGTGACTGATGTACAGTAAGCAAGTATGTGTGTGTGACTGATGTACAGTAAGCAAGTATGTGTGTGTGACTGATGTACATGCAGTAAGCAAGTGTGTGTGTGTGATTGATGTACAGTAAGCAAGTGTGTGTGTGTGACTGATGTACAGTAAGCAAGTATGTGTGTGTGACTGATGTACAGTAAGCAAGTATGTGTGTGTGGATCTCGCACTGGCGTGACGTCAAGGCGGTGGAAAACGCGACTCGCCAGAGCTCTCTCTCGCCCTCACTGACAAACGCTCCAGAGCTCTCTCTCGCCCTCACTGACAAACGCTCCAGAGCTCTCTCTCGCCCTCACTGACAAACGCTCCAGAGCTCTCTCTCGCCCTCACTGACAGACGCTCCAGAGCTCTCTCTCGCCCTCACTGACAGACGCTCCAGAGCTCTCTCTCGCCCTCACTGACAGACGCTCCAGAGCTCTCTCTCGCCCTCACTGACAGACGCTCCAGAGCTCTCTCTCGCCCTCACTGACAGACGCTCCAGAGCTCTCTCTCTCGCCCTCACTGACAGACGCTCCAGAGCTCTCTCTCGCCCTCACTGACAGACGCTCCAGAGCTCTCTCTCGCCCTCACTGACAGACGCTCCAGAGCTCTCTCTCGCCCTCACTAACAAACGACGCGTAGTGCATTCCTAGGGGAAGTGGGTCACATTCCCCGGCCCGGCGTTCGCCGCGCTCTTGACGTGTGCCCATGAATGAACCGTCTCGTGTCCGCCGCGCGTCACAGCACTACTGCCCATGCGCGAGAGCCGGTCTAGCATGCGAGCTTTTCATTCAAGTGTGTGCGCGCTCGTGCAACACACATCTCGCGCCGGCCAATGAAATCTCTTGCTGATGTTGCTGGCTTCGCGCTCTCCTGTGTGCGTACTTGATGCGTAGGGTGAAGTCGTGGTTCGCGATTCTAGTCGCCTCTTCTCTAGAAATCTGTAAAACTTCTTTCCCTGCGACAATCTCGGTGGAACAGATTTCGTTTCATGCCGGAGGTCTGAAAAAAACATACGTCGCCCATGGTTGTGATTGTCTCCCCCCCCTTCCCCCTACCACCCTCCCCCCTCGTTCCCCCCTCTCCCCCCCCCCCTCCCCCCCCCCCCCCTTCTGAATCTAAATGAACAGATTTCGTTTCATGCTGGAGGTCTGAAAGAAAAAGTCGCCCACGATTGTGATTCTCTCCCCACCCCCACCCACCCCCGCCCACCCCCACCCACCCCCGCCTCCCAAAGCAATCCAGGGATTATCACGACGCCGGGATCATGGTTGTCAGCGCGAAGAAAGAGCACACAAAACGTGCGAGGCACTGTGAACACGATTAGACCACATACACGGTGCAGACCTAGATCGCCGGGCATATTATCAGATGTTGACTTTCATGCGTGGCGTCTTCCTTCTTTCTTTCTTACTTGACCCCTGTGGGTTGGGGTCAGAATATGCCATCTGCGTCTCCCTACGCGATTCGTAAGAGGCATGGATCCAATAAGAATGGATTGCTGACTGTGGCATGTAGAGAAATAAGTTTGTCGATAGTCTCGTTTTCAATATTGTTCTGTTTGCACTTCCGGTTGCTCCGCTTTCAATGACCGATGCTCTTGTTAGTGTAAACACCTGGCGAAAATCACGATTTTTGTGTCTTAGTTTTAGCCATCTTAATTTTTTTCTCCGCATAGTCGGTGGGAAAATGTGCCTAGTTTGTAACCCTGTGTTTAGTTTTGTTGTCAGTCATTTCTGAAACGCCTAGTTACTTCCAGAGTCAACCACAGTGTGTTGCGAAATGAGTGACGTTAATGAAAGTGATACAAGAGCTGCCGTGGTTCTTAAACCAATATCAAGGAGGGCGAACAGTACTTCAGATGGAGCCAGGTGTTGTGTTGTTGATTGTAAGGTATCATCAGTGGCATGCAGGGGACTTTCTTTCGTTGGAATTCCAAGAAAAGGTGTCAGTGAAGCGAAAGACAAATGGAGATCAGCCATCATTGCTAAAATTGATCGAGTGTTCGAAGCATTCAACCCAGACATGGCCACGATCTTCAGTGGACACTTTGACGATGCTTGCATCAAACGAGGTACGTTTCTTTCATTATAATTTGTTTCAGTGGGATGTGGGTGTGTTCACCTTCACCTCATCTTCACCTCATCTTGGACAGAACAGCATACATTCTTTGCGCACTTCTATTTATAGCTGATTCGCGGACCTCAGCGACACCAGGAATTCGCTCGACAGTGGCGTCCGTAGTAGCAGACGAAGTAGATAGCCTGACCAAAGTGCTTTGTTTTCCGTCAAAAGTGGAATGAATACCTTTTTTTTTACTGCAAAGTGTGTCTGGGATGCCTGCAAATGTACTTACAGTTTCAACTGATGAAATAAATCATCACTGTTTGAACAATTATCTGTTTTACATGAGAATTCGCTCTGCAGTGGAGTAACCGGAAGTGCAATCAGAACTATGTCGAAAACGAGGCCATCGGCGAACTTCTTATATGACACAGCGCG
>JAWQFJ010021761.1:0-14473 GCA_034096865.1 Theodoxus fluviatilis
ATATTTTAAACATGATGGATAGGTTCAGGAAGCTCCTATTATGACATGCTTTGCTTTCCTTTGGCATGTCATAAACGCTGAATTAACACTCTGGCACCGGATCGGCAGCAAAAATACGCTTGACATCCACACGCAACGATTACACCGAGACCGCGCAATCGAGCGATTTTCACTTACGTGAAGCGAGGTCAGAATTTAGAGTTACGGCCCTTTTCAGAGCCATGGCAACAACGCTTCCACGTGTAGTCTATGCGTGAGACCTGCCTGTCGGATTTTAAAATATAGGAGCTTTCCCGACCTACTGATGCATTCAACATACAGCTTTGAGAAATTAATGCTGTTCATGGCTTACATTTTCTTTGGATGGGGTTTCTAGTATCCCGAAATACAGCGTTTTCTGTGCAAACATGCACGCAACGAAGCGGTGGTGCAGATTCTTTGCCGCGAACGTATATCTGCGTTGACCTGCATTCGATGTGTAAAAAGTTGAAACTTTCCCGACCTACTGATGCATTCAGCATACAGCCTTGATAAATTAATGCTGTTCATGGCTTAGTTCGGTCCCGGAAAATCCTGTTTCTTCGCAGAAAACGCCGTTGTCGTGCTCGGAGAAAAAAAGATGGCCGCCGTAATATTATTTACACGCGTTTAGGCTCTATCGGACCTCGGAGGTGCGATAACTTTATACGCAAAAATTCGTATAGGATAGGCCGTAACTCTAAATTCTGACCTCGCTTCACGTAAGTGAAAATCGCTCGATTGCGCGGTCTCGGTGTAATCGTTGCGTGTGGATGTCAAGCGTATTTTTGCTGCCGATCCGGTGCCGGATCGAGAGCAAAATCTGCTTGCAAACGGGTATGTATATAGGCGCCTTAAAATCCCCCTTCCTTCCCGGTCTTAAAAAAGTTTGGAAACCCACCCCCCCAAAAAAATGAACTGATCCGCCCCTGAGGATAAACGCGATTAGTCCACTAAACGGACCGACGTGCATACAGGCCCTGGACGCCTAAGCAAGCCGAAGAATTCTATTCTATTCTATTCTATACACCCTCCTTCAAAAATCTCCTCGCAAATGACGTCACATTATTCGACGTCAAATGATAACGTCACAGATTTTGCAAAATGGAGTCTGTTGAATCGTTTTCATTGAAACACCAAAATGTAAAAAAGTCACTTTCTTTTCAAACCTCGATTCTGAAAATTTGATAATATTGAATGGGACCTAACTTCCAGTCAGTGTGCAAAATCTCAAGGAAATCCGTCCAGTAGTTTTTGAGATATAGGCCGTGGAGACGGGACAGACAGACAGACACACAGACAGACTAATAAAGTCTGTAGGACCTCCAGTAAACCTGGAGGGATAAAGTCTGTAGGACCTCCAGTAAACCTGGAGGGATAAAGTCTGTAGGACCTCCAGTAAACCTGGAGGGATAACACTTGCTAATAATATTCACAAACTAAAAGCGTGCCAACTCCCCACGTTGATGAGTGCATCAACGTTGTCTTTTTGTCAGGTTGTCTGCCGGAGTCGAATGTTAATGGCAAAGTGCCAGACGAGCGGCGTTGTTATCTTTTCGAGGAAAACTTGATATGAAGGACAGTTCAAGGAAAACCATCACCATCAACATCACCACTTGATACTTTCTTTCCCTTCTTGTCTCGAATACAGCGGATGGAATCTTAACACTTCACTATACCATACTGGCGCGGATTTCCACAGGATGCCGTATGCTGGCTGCCCATTTCAGTAGCGGAAAAACTTCCAAACTGCTCTCAAACGCGAACTTATGTTTGAAGGCGAATTTCTGACAGAAAGGCTATTGGAGCAACAAACGTCTCCATCAACTTTAGAGGCAGAGTGCGGGTTCATTAATGCTCTTTGACATTGATTACCAGAGAGACTGGAGGCAAGGCAGTACAAGTGTCACGCTGAAGTGGCCGAGCTAGAAGCAAAAGTGTCGGACGGACCAGCCCTAAAGCTTCCGTCAGTGGCTGCATGGACTCGAGGTTTCAGTGTGCTCACACTACTAAGGTGCTTTAAAGGTCGATGGCACGAACGCCTGTAAATTACAACACTCCATGTCAAAATGTTGTCTAGTTTTCATCGGTAAAACATCGAATAGTGTCTCCGCAAAAGTCGACACAAATCATTTGCAAGGTGTGCTGTGGCACTATTTGCACAGGCACCCGTTATCTGAAGAGCTGCCGAAAAAAGCCCTCTGATGTTCATTTCCCCAGTGTTGTGGTTTTTTTTTGGGGGGGTCCTCTTTTTCTTTTCTTTTTAAATGAAAGAGATCTCATGAAAGTATTCGGCTACGATCCCTTTTATATTTCACATCTATATCCGTCTATATGTACTCCCCACCAAAGTCCTTACCATTTGTAGATTTCACAATATTGCGCTCTTTTCATTCAAAGTATACCGATCGCAGGGCTCACTAACTTTGTCAATCAATGTTTAGAAAAAGAATTGAAAAAAATTGGCCGCCGATTTCCGAGTGTGCCACGATGAATCTTGGAGCATTCGGTAATTTTCCCGCAGCTGTGCAGGAGCGCGTTTCTTTGGCAAGCTACACGCCTCGAGGGCTAGCCGAGGGCGAGCAAGACATCTAAAGGCGCGCTTGTTAGGCGTAGAATCTCGAGAGAATCTTGAGGGCTAGGCGTTGCCTACGTTTCTCGCTCATCAGCCGTAGGTGCGTCTCTCTCACCCTCGACAATACGTCGAGGTGTGCCACTTGCCTAACAAACGCGCCTTAAGAAATGGCCAATCATCAATTGGCAAGGCGGAAGTCCGAGAGAACATGGCTGCGTCCTGGCGCCAGAGTCGGTGAAGAAGTTGCCGATAGACGAAATAACTGACGATGTAGATATCACCGCAGTTTTTCACTTCATAGAAAATACCATGGTGTCATATCGAATGGCACGGGAACTTTTTCAACGAAAAAAAAGCAACCCCGGGTTCAATTGTAGACAATTTTGTCGAAAATGGTGTGCCTCGATATACTTCAATCAATTCAAGGGACATTATTCATAGAGTGGACACGCACGGTGCTTCGTGTATGCAAACGGGGACCTCCGGAGCTACCTTGGCCACCATCCTTCGCAGCGAGTGCCTCCTTGTGAACGAGACTCCATAGGCAACGCCTAGCCCTCGAGATTCTCTCGAGATTCCTTGCTAAAGAAACGCGCTCCGGGTAACGGCTGCCGTGCAGATTGTGCCACAACAAAGGTACATGCTTCACCAAATACACTTTTGTCATGCAAACTGGCATGAGGGTGTTATGAACAATTTTATTTCCATTGACTTTACCTTCTTCAACCTTTTCAGCAAATTATTCATGCTTACTTTTGTGCCGATTCAACGTTTGCGGTGTTTTTCGTCGTAAGTTTCAACATAGAATATCAATATAGAATTCATTAATAAACAATACAACTAACGTTGATTACAAGTTCGTAGGTATTAATCATTTAAAAAGTGTTGTACTGGAATGCTACATGCACGAAATGCATTCAGAACTAAAATTATAGTAAGTGAATTTAGAATAATAAAACAATACAAGACTTACAATTACGACAGTCATCTCATCCTATGTACATTTACATGTACATGCATGTATATGTTTAGTTTCTGCAGGCTGACAAAAGTAATGTTGATGACTTTTCAAGTACATGAGATTTATCCTTTAAAGTATTTGCTTACAGGGCGTGGATGACGATGTCCCTGCTGGATACTTGATGACGCCATGTGTGCGTATGTTCGTGTGTATGTGTAGCGTAGGATCCACACTTAATCTTCATGTGCACAATTCTCCCGTTATTCATCTGGGTGAAGTTTTTCTCCTGAAGTAATGAAACGTCAAAAGTTATCAAAATGTGACTCTTTGCAACACATGCCTGTTACCAGACTGTGTCCGTGCATGTTATTCAGGGATTGAGTTACGGCAAAATGGTTCACATGTACATGGTTCTGTGACTGGTTTCTCTGAGCCTTAGTGAAGAGATAAACAAGTGAAATGGAACTATGGACTTCAGAATATGAAGCAATCTGCCTGTTGCCATGCACATCGCAGATTAAAATTATGTACATGGATGTCCGTCCGTTTGTCTCCATGGCCTTGAAGAGTAAAATTAGTTCAAACCTCTTCATTCGGTGCATTCAATGGCATCGATGCAACTCAATGCTCTTCGATATTGCAAACTTACGTCTGTACCTACTGAGACAGGTAGCAGCCTGAATTGGCAGTATTATCACTGACTGTTGGGAAGTTCTTGTATGACCAAAGCCCCTCAGCACCAAGGAAAACGGAGAACAACGCCAACTAGAACAGTTTACGTCGAAGAAACAAAGTTTTTGAAAATGTACCCAAGGACACCAGTCTTTTAAGACCCTTTGACCTCACCCTCGAACCATTACAGGATTGTTTGATAGCCGAGCAGACTGCAACATTTGCGTGCTGAAACATTCCATCTTGACGCAGTGTAGTATTGCAATAGGTATCATAGTTTTCCTGCGTGAACCCCCAAAAAAACTTCAGCAAGCATTTATTGGTTCATTCATGGCCAACGTCTGAGATGATCATTCAAGGAAACAACTCAACACACTCCAGCATCCCTCGTTAAGCACACAGACCCGCGGACTGCCTAGGGCCTCTGCAGGGCCAGGACCAGGTTGTTCCAGAAGGTGGCCATGGCGTCCTGGTGCTGGGGGTACTCCAGGTACGACTCGCTCTGGATGTAGTACACGATCTCTCGCGGCAAGGCGCGCTTGATTGTGTGGTCGTACAGCAGCAGCAGCAGCAGCACCACGTCCCTGCCCGTGTGCAGCCCCTCCATCTTGGCCATCTGCATCTCGTACGTGCACCAGTAGCTGTCCAGGAAGTCCTCGGACAGCACGCACACGGTGCGGCGACTGGTCTGCACGGCTTCCACGACGTTGGCGGAGATGGGCGTGCCCGGCAGGAAGTCCCGCTGGTGGATGCACAGCCGTAGGCCGGGGTCCCGCTCCAGGCGCTGCTGCAGCTGGCCCCTCACCCACTCGTAGTCCTCGGAGGCGTAGGAGATGAAGGCGTCGTAGCGGAAGTGCACCTGGGCACCCTGGTCCTGGCGGTAGCGGGCCCTGCAAGCAAGGGGAGACAATCTCATGAAAATCGTCCAGCGAATTTTGCATGATCGTTCGGTTTCAATGAAAACATTCGCCACCTATGCGGCTTAATATCCCTTTGCAGTAGGGGAAGATTCGCGCGTGCCAATATCTTTCTGTCATAACTGCAAACAATTATTTACATCAAATAAAGTCTCCTCCTAATAATGTTAATATCTAGTCACTGACTCTGAAAGCATGAATCAAAGTCAGTCAGACCAAGAAAAGACCAATATCAACAACTTAAGAGAAAGCCGGAAAACTTTCTTGTCAGTACAGTGGTTGATAATCAACAAACGTCTTCAGAGAACTCACGACGTAAGTGCTTACCTTGCAAGGTAGTACCAGAAGCGCAACTTCTATCGATAGCGGTAGTTGACCAGACCCACCAGCACAGCCACCATGGCCAGGGACCCCAGGGCAGACCCCATGAACAGGCCCAGTCTCTCCCTGCACCGAGGCTCCAGCTCCTCCAAGGCCGCCCACACACCTACCGTGGACCCGTCCTCCTTCACGCAGGTCAGCTCTTCTCGGGACACAAGCACCACGCGTGTGGAACGCAGCCACAGCAGGAAGTTCAGGTTGCCGCACACGCAGCTCACAGGGTTCTTGCTCAGATCCACGCGGAGGGATGAGTTGTCCCTCTTTGCCAGACCGTCCAGGGCAGAGGTGGTGTTCGGTGTTAGTCTGTCCAGGCTGTTGGACGACAGGTCGATGTACCGAAGCTTGGTGTAATTAGTCAGGTCTATTTCCAGTCCCTGTGCCGTCAACAGATTGTGACTCAGACCAAAGACACTATCTCATAGATACTCATCTATGCAACTAGTGATAAGCTTGTGTGTGTGTGTGTGTGTGTGTGTGTGTGTGTGTGTGTGTGTGTGTGTGTGTGTGTGTGTGTGTGTGTGTGTGTGTGTGTGAGTATGTGTGTGTGTGTGTGTGTGTGTTTGTGTGTGTGTTTGTGTATTTTTGTGTGTGTGCGTACAGATTTGCATTTAATTCAAGAGAATAAAAATTTCATCGACAAACTAAGGAGTTAAGTTAGTTTACAAGTTTTGGTGAGAGACAACAAATGAATAACTGCAACAGATAAATACCATGCAGTGAAAAGAGTCTTCTCAGTCACGTTTCCCCCCTCACTCTAAGTCACTAACTGCAGTCAGTCGGGGAGATAGATTCTTCAACGGGTTCGAAAGTACGTGTGTCTAACCCGTTTTCTTTCTATTTATTTCGTTCTACTTGCTATGTTGCTTTCGTTCGTTCCTTCGTCCATTCCCCGCAGTCTTTTTCTTTCTGTCCTTGTCTTTAAGGAAACGTCTTTGCTTACTTGACAGTTTTGTAAAATCAAGCGACCAAACGCTTTTGACATGGAGTTCAGGGCTCATCCATCATCTGCGCAACAGACCCTCCTCAGTTCATCGTCATTCCCTCTCTCTCTCTCTCTCTCTCTCTCTCTCTCTCTCTCCCTCCCCCCCCCCCCCCCCTCTCTCTCTTTTTCTCTCTTTTTCTCTCTCTCCTCAATGATGCACATACATTTCCTTGTAAAACGTTTTGGGGGTTAGCCTTCTGGACACCTAATCATATGATGTGTGGAGACCGTGGGAGATATTATGTCATCATTTTCAGAGCTTTTCAAAATTCGCTGAAAATTACGGCCACAGCCGTGACTTAGTTTAATGTGGTAATGTCTTAGGCGAACGAGTTCAGCTCCATTCGGGGTATACCAGGGCCGAATGAAAGAAAAGTGAATACTCGCTGGGAGGGGCAATGCGTGTCGTCTCTCCCGCTCTTGATGAAGGAGTGATAACATTCAGTTGTTCAAGCGTGAAGGGGTGTTGGAGGATGCGCAGGACCAAATCTGAGCCTGGAAAATTCCTGACTCTAGGGAGCAAAGGGGGCGGTAATAGGACGCCTAGCAAGCGCCGGCCACATAAATGGCTTTGCTCTCCGCGCAAAGTTCTTTTCTGCGGGCCGCCACTAATTGATATCAAAGGGCATACAAAAGATAAGCCAAGAAACAAATCTGCGTTTGCGAATGGCCACAGCCGAACCTCAGTTCTGGGTACTGAAAACTACAGCCGTGACTCAGTTTAATGTGGTAATGACTTAGGCGAATGAGTTCAGCTCCATTTGGGGGATACCAGGGCCATCGCATGGACAGCTTCTGTCCAAGCTGTCCGCGCCACGCCCAAACGGAGAAAAGGAAGGGAGAGCCCCAACATCCACCCGGACTGGGTTATGTACCAAGAAGGAAAGGGGGGGGGGGACACAATCACGGCGCGTGCAGGCAGTGAAGTTCAGGGATGGAGGTCCAAGGAGCGTTGCAGACAGAACCACTACCGTTCAGGCGCGACATCCAAAAGGCGGATGTGGGCGGGAAAACCACGGGTAGGAACAGCTCCAGTCGAGGTGGAGAGCACTGCAAGTGAAGGAAGGGTCCTTGTAAAGAGCGGCACAGAGGTTGGAGTAGGGAGTAGGACACGGGGGTGTCACCAGGGGAACCAAAACAGCCGTTGACACTGAACTGATGTGTGTCCTGAAAAAAAATTGAAGCAGCACAGAAAAAAGAACAAACTGACAGCGGTCAAGCATGGAGTTGCTGCAGTAACATCAAAGCTGAGGTACGGGAGGTGCACCGGATGTAACTGCGAAATGTGGTGGATTCCAGAAGCCAAGCAGGCGGCCCACATGAAAAAGTCGAAGTAAATCCATAGCAAGTATTACAGCATGTCCCAGAACACCATAGGACAGCACAGAACACAGTACTTTCCACCACAGAAAGTACCATAGACTCCGCAGAATGTCAAAGGAAGTATTAGAGCATTCCGCAGAATACTCCAGGGCACCATAGAAGAGCGCCAAGACGACCCAAGTATGCACTAGGGACTCTGCAGAACAACACATGAAGACCAGATCATTTTGTGGAACAGAGCACTATAGATCAATGTATCCCACTGTAGATGCACTGCAGTTAGTACAGCCAAACAGAAAAACCGTGACGAAATCCATCCCTGGGTAGGGTTCACTAAAAGAACAAATAACGTACACTGTATAGTAAGTCGTTGAAGTCACAAACTGGTTGAAGCAGCGTCGTGACACGTAGCTGGTGTTACCGTTATTGTTTGTTGTTGTTAACCTGCCCACACAGGGTATCATAGGAGACAAAAAAGAGGGAGCTGAGAAAGAAAACAAGTGCATAGCTGAGCTCCAAGTTGCGCGAAATACCGAACTCCGAGGGCAACCACAAGTCCTCTTATGAGCAAAAAGGCGTCACAGGCTGAACAAATCACGTTTGAAGATGGACCCTGTGACGTCCTACCACTCAATATAGAAATGAACGGCAAAGTAGACGAAGGCCAGGACGTACTGGTAATGTAGCGGGACCCAAAGGAAAAACCTCCAGAGCACACAAAATAAACGCACCACAGCGCCCCAGTGAAGCATCTTCTACAGCAATCCACATAGTTCACAAGGCAATCCATAAACTCACCACAGTAATCCACAGGACTCACAACAGCAATCACACAGAACTCGCCCGCACAATCCACAGAACTCACCCGCACAATCCACTGAACTTACCACAGCACCCCAGGGAAGCAGTCACTAGAACAATCCATACAAATTCCACAGGAAACACCACACCAAAATACTACAACACATCCTAAAGCACCCACAACAATACCCCTCAAAGTGGGGGATATGCTCATCCGGGAAGCCTCTTGCAGCTGCAGAGGTGTCTCCAAAGCGGAAGCTGCGCCTTCCAAAGGTTCAAGTGTCGAGTGAACAGACGGCAAGAGTGACGTGAAGAAGGGAGGAAAACGCTGAATGTAGAAAAGAGGAAGCTGAAGGTGGTCTTGGGCGCCGAGTAAACAATGTCCCTGCCACATGGCCTAGCCTGGAGATAAAGATCTCGCTCAATCCTCTCTCAGCATTAGCATTTTTATTTATGGAAGGGGAGGCCAAGGAAACAGCGCTGTGTTTGTGAACAGAGTTCTGATATTAACGGTGTTACAGAAAGTGCTTTTGTCGGAACTTGTGTTATGGGAACAAATTGTTCTAAAAAGGAATGGACCCGGACTTTTTCAGCCTTCCATTTCGGTAGCTCCGACTAGACGCTGAATACCACCAGAACTGATTACGAATGTCCACTTTGAGCTGCAGGACAGATTTCGCGTGTTGGAGGCACACTGTCGCGGCCTACAACACATAGATTCCCCAACTCACCTGCCTTAAAAAACACGCTAGGGCACTGTTGCAACAGGCTTCAGAGTCCGCACACGTCCTCAAAGGTCACTTTTTCATGATAAAGATAAAGAAGTACAAGCGCCTGCAGATTATCCTGAGTGAAGTATAATTCAATTTTGATTACGTTTTACCGAGGAATATGAAGACAATACGCAAAAAAAGAGTAAAAAGTCTATGTTCGCTGCTATGAGATTCTGGCTTGAAACTAGATCAAAACAGTCCCTCCGAAAGTACCTTTCAAGGTGAATATTCGCCGAATGCAAGGCTCATTTAATACTCGAGAAGATAAGATGAAACGCTTGTCTAACTGTACTTTCTACATTTGATTTTGGGTGAAAAAAGGAAATCTGTCGACGGGGTAGCAGCAAGGCGTCGGCCGCATCCGGCGTCGCATCACGCAGGCGGCAAAGTGTAAAACCAGCTTGACTCGGATGGGAAGACGGCGTGGGGTGGATCCCGAATGTGTCGGGTGCAACAAGAGTTGAGCTAAGTCGGAGTGTAGCTTCGGATAAAGAAAGCAAAGATAAGCACAGACAACTAGGCTATAAGAAGTAGGTATGTGCTGCAGGAAAATGGATATAGAGGTGGCCAGGGCCAAGATCTGTCACGAGCAACAGGCAGAAGAAGGGGGCGTTGCCCAAACAAAAAAGAGGGGGAGGGGGGAGGGAGAGGGGCGGACTAGGCGTGAGAGGCTCATAGGAACGAAGAGGGGAGGCAGGCGGACCTGTCACCCGCGGGGTACTGCAAGGACTGGAAGCCAGAGAAATGAGAGTGGAGGGCAGGATGCCCAGGCAGGTCAGGATGTACCTCTGGTACCCATTATTGCTCTGTAGGAGGGAGAGACATGTGGATATGGATGCCCAGAAACATAAATGGAGAGGGGGGAGGGGAGAGGGGGGAAGGGGGGAGAAGGGGGAAGGGGGAGGGGGGAGGGGGAAGGGGGGGGGGGAATTATGAACTGCCACCTGTAATCTCTCCGGATACCAGCACTCGAGCTTCCAACACGACCCAACCAACCAACCAACCGGGGTCTAGAGAACAAAGCCAACGGGCTGGTTGGGGGTGGGTGGGGTGGGGGTGCGGTGCGTGGCACCAAAGATCCTATGGTGGCACTATTGTAGGGACAGATGGGGGTGGCAGGCGGACCCACCATCCTCGGGGTCCTAGCGAGTAACATGAAACCAGATATCCCAGAGCAGAGCAGACTTGAAGCCCTAGAAACAGTCCCGGACCTGCACCCCCACCACCCCCTACACCAAAGGATGGGGTGGGTGGGAGGGGTAGTCAGCAACGTGAAACCAGATATCCCAGAGCGGACCCAAAGAAGCCCCAGGAACAGTCCCGGATCCTGCACACCCCACCTACCCACCCACCCACACCACACCCAGGGGTGGGGGAAGGGACAATCCAGAGACAGTCCAGAACCCTGAGTCCAGAGTTCCCAAAACAGGTCCGATAACAGTCAGCAAAGTGCGGGTAGTTTGGTGCAGAGAGGATCAGCAGTGCTCAAAAAGGGGGGGGGGGGGGGGGGGGGCGGGGGCGGGACGCCAGGAGCTAGTGTCCTAGGTATTGGAGGGTGTTACTGCCAAACATCATAAAGTAGGGCTGGGAAGAATATGGGCGGGCGTTGACGCATGAAGAGTTCACGAAACTGAATATAAAACCAATGGAGTGGTTGAGTAGTTAGGGTTGAGAAAAGGAAGGAGGGCTGGGAAGAGAGGGGGGTGCCGCAGGAGCAGTGCAAGACTGGCAGGCCAAGAAGAGGCGAGAGGTACATGAATCAAATAGAACGGAAGCCGCGACGAAATAAGCGCGAAATTCACAGCAAGATAAACAGTACAGTTAATGAGAAATGCGAGACGTACCGCAAAAGCGGCGTGACATATCTGAAGAAGAGGGACACAATTGAAAGAAAAGGTTTGCGCACTCGAAAAGACCGATAACGGTCGCAAAGGGAGGGAAAGAGTGGCACACCGCGGTACAAGCAATGAGACATGCGATACGCACCGCCATAGTGGCGTGACATCTTAGAAGAAGAGGGACACAAATAAAAGAAAAAGTTTGCATATGAGAAAAGACCTATAACAATCGCAAAGCTGGGGAAAGTGTCGCACAAAGCAAGCAACACCTCACCAAGGAAAGAGAGCAGAGGCATCAAGCCCGAACGCAACACACACACACACACACACACATATACACACACACACACACACATACACACACACTCACACCTGCAGAGAAGGAATGCAGCGTTATAAGTAGATTAAAATCCAGAATGGGAGCACAGAGAAGGGAGGGAAACCTTCATCAAACACACTGCACAGAGCTGAAGATGCTACTAGGCAGCTACACACAGTAAAGAGTGTAATATATGGGGATAGACCTTCCACAGGGCAAAGAGAGTTTCTGAGTTTGAGATGAACAGAGTGCCAGGAGTGGAACAGGAGCCCACATCAAAGCAGCAGCCAGGCTCATAGAAGTGAATGAAAATTCCGTGGCTGACTGATAGTGGCTACCCTGTCGTGACCTGCAGAAGCAGTCACGTACTATGTACTGATAAACATGAGATGCGCTATCTGTTGATTTATCGATAAGACACATGCCAATATGGAACTTTTAGTGGAGTAGGTCTAGAATGAGCCAAGAATAGAAAGTTCACATAACATAGCATCACATAAATGAATTGAAGGGGGGGGGGGGGGGGGGGGGGGGGCAATGCGTGTCGTCCGTCCCGCTCTTGAGGAAGGAGTGATAACATCCAATTGT
Organism: Theodoxus fluviatilis; assembly: GCA_034096865.1. Classification (NCBI taxonomy): domain Eukaryota; kingdom Metazoa; phylum Mollusca; class Gastropoda; order Cycloneritida; family Neritidae; genus Theodoxus; species Theodoxus fluviatilis. The sequence continues at coordinate 12,149 of JAWQFJ010021761.1, forward strand.
TCGAGAGTGAAGGGGTGTTGGAGCATGCAGAGTACCAAATCTGCGCCTGCAAAATTCCAGAATTTAGGGAGTAAAGGGGCGGTCACATGACGCTAGGAAGCGCCGGCCCTCATAAGTGACTTTGCTCTCCATACAGTTCTTATCTTATCAGTATGCCAAAGTATACATATAACTGGCGACAGAAGGTGACATCCATGTTAAGGGTCGGATATCGTTTCTGGGAAGAAAGGACCACAGGACAATCCCTGTCCCTGAAGGTTTGACTCAGGCTTGCATCTTTTATGTAGAGACTCACAAATGGCTATTACATTTGATCGAGCCTCCAGTCCATCGGAGGACTAAAATAGCTTTACTCTGCATCCAAATGAACAAATAAATACACATCATATGAAGTAATTTTCAGATTTTGAGAGGAAATCTTCAATATTCCAAGACTAAACTCCAGACTGAGATTGCAGTTTTACAGCCCGTTACTCCCCCGGCGAAATGACATTCTAGAAATTTCCAAAATTCTAGAACATTCTAGAACATTCTAGAATGTTCTGGAATAAATTTGATGAAATTATTCTAGAATTCTTTAATTCCAGAATAATTCTAGAATATTCTAGAACATTACTTTTTCTTAGAATATTATTCTAGAACAAGACCATTCAAAGAATATTCTATAAAATTGTAAATAAAATGATATTAAAAAATATAATAAATAAGAAAAAAACCACGACTAACACCAAAATCAAAGACTTTCGGGCACACGCCCTTCTTCAGTGAACGATGTAGAAACACAAAAATGATGTAATACGTGACGTAAAAAAACTTTAGAATATGACGTTATAAGGCATTCTAGAGCTCTCTCTCTCTCTGGCTCTCTCTCTCTCTCTCTCTCTCTCTCTCTCTCTCTCTCTCTCTATGTGTGTGTGTGTGTGTGTGTCTCTCTCTCTCTCTCTTTCTCTATCACTCTCATCCAATAAAAATTAAAATGTTCGAGTTCGAGTTCAAAAAAAAAGAAGAGAAGTGAACAACAAAGCATTTTAACACACACGCAAGACACTTTAGTGATCACACACAGAATATAAGATTTAGTGTCAACATACATAAATGTAAATTTGATGTTGATGTTCATATAACCCATGCGCTTCGGATGGAACGCGCACGTTGCTTAGGGAGCGACGTACTTTGTCCCTCGCGTTGTTTACGTCAAGATCTAAAAATAGCAAACAGCAAACGGAAGTGGCCGACTTATCGCAATGCCTGCTGGGAAGCAGAGAGACCGCGCACTTACAAACTTGTGCAAGTTTGATCAAAATCGGACAAGATTTAGCTCTGTTGTGGCGATTTTTGTCGAGATTTCGACTGACGTTCTGTCTTTTTTCGCGTCATGGCCAACTCCGCATCGGATGAGAGCGAAGGAAGCGACATTGATGCTGATTCTGATTCTGATTTTGAATGAGACGGGCAGTTCAAGACGGAAAATGGAGATCGAATCTCTGCACGAACGGAAAAGCTTGGTCAGGGTGGACTTTGAAATTCAAGCGGTACATCTCTAAAAGGAATCATTCGCCGACTCGAGCTCGAGTATTCGCCCAGTGCTTCACAGGACTGTCGCGGTGCCCGTGGAGTCGTCCTGAGGCTGCAGGAGCACTGTGATGGCGACCGATGTCCCGCTGTTCAACGGATTCCCAAATGCCAACATGATGGAGGACATAAACAGCCACACGACGCGTGCAGATGGATCTTGATCCGAGAGTGAGAGGTTTTCGTTCTCGTATGCGACACGCCTTTCGACGCGCTCAAGGAGTGAAGATTGACATCTCTCTGATCTTCACAAACGCAATGTGGGAACGACTAGTGACAGAGACAAATCGGTATGCTGAGAGAGAGAGACAGAAGAATCCACCTCCTGCCAGTGCCAGCTCCAAGTGGGCGCAGTGTGACAGTTCCTGAGATGAAAACTTTCATCGGTCTCTGCATCGCAATGGGTGTGCTTGAAGCTTGCATGAGAAGCAAGATTTTTGGCGACAGAAAAAGTGGCTTTTCGAAATTTGAGACTTTGAAGTTCCCCAAGGTAATATCGAGAGAGATTCCTTTCTCTGTGGCGGTACCTGCATCTACAATTAGGTCGCCAATAACTTTCTTCACTGCTCACAAGAATTGTAAGGTATGAGGTACAATTATGAATGAGATTTGATTGATAAAATCAGTTGGATGGAATTTAATTGGTGATTCAGATATCATCTGATGTGTGCAGTTGTTTCAAACACCATCAAACTAAGTATATGAAATTCATATGCCACCTTTTCTAGCTGGATACCAGCATCAAAACTGTTA
>JAWQFJ010021763.1:0-17449 GCA_034096865.1 Theodoxus fluviatilis
GGGGTATTGCGGGGTATTGCGGGATATTGCGGTCAATAGTAGTACCGTCAAAGATGTATGTTGAATGCATCAATAGTTCTCTCGAGAGGTTGCGGGTTCGAACCCGATCTTTTTTTGTTGTTGTGCCGAAACCTGGAGGTTCAGCGCCAGCGGTATTTATTATTGTTAGACTAGAGTAAGCAAACGGAAATAAATGAAATCTGAAAGCATTCTGAGATTCGATGTTCCGTCATTTCAATAACTTTTTTAAATAATGAAAACGAGTAGCACAACGTGCAGGTCTAGGCAATGCACTATGACGAATTATGTTGGGATATCGCTCATGAACAAACATTTTCACAGAAGCCTTATTGCGAAAATCCTTATCAAACCACCCCCACCCCCGATCTCCAAATTCCCCCCCCCCCCCCCCCCACCCCCCACACACACACACACACACACACACACACACACACACACACACACACACACACACACACACACACACACACACACACACACACTCTCCCACCCCCTGACGACTTTGACGCGACAATATCGTTCGCGAAACGGCTCTGCAAAGATCGTATATTACGTTTAACCCATTAGATCTCTTTTGGGGGCCAGCTGTCATGGGCCAGACAGAGGATCATCCGGATGGTGGAGCCGCCACTCCCCAGACGAGTTCTACACGCAGGGGTGTTGAAACCACTGGCCCGCGCGCCCCAGCCGAGTGAACATTTCCTCGTGTTTGATAAAAGTGCTGAGTCGTTCGCTCAACGGACTAGTTTTTGACTCACATGTTCAAGGTCAAGGTCGCAGAGGCCATAAATGTTGTCTAAAAAACAGCAATTTTTCACATTTTCTCAATTTTCTTTGAAGTTTTTGAAATTGTATACCTCACCTATATATGGTATATAGGGCAAAGTAAGCCCTATCTTTTGATACTAGTTTGGTTGACCTTGCTTCAAGATCAAGGTCTCAGGAGCTCTTCAAAGTTGGATTGTATACCTATTTTGAAGTGACCTTGACCCTGAACTATGGAAGATAACTGTTTCAAACTTAATAATTATGTGGGGCACATGTTATACTTTCATCATGAAACACATTTGGTCACATATCATCAAGGTCAAGGTCACTTTGACCCTTATGAAATGTGACCAAAATGGGGTAGTGTACCACTAAAAGTGACCATATCTCATGGTAGAAAGTGCCAATAAGCACCATTGTGCTTCCTATGTCTTGAATTAACAGCTTTGTGTTGCATGACCTTGGATGACCTTGACCTTGGGTCAAGGTCGCATATATTTGGGTAGGAAAAATGTGTAAAGCAGTTCTTAGCGTATGATGTCATTGCTAGGTTTAGTTGTTTGACCTTGATCTTGAAGGTCACCTGAAGGTCAAGGTCATGTAATGGTCAAGGTCAAGCATGTGAGTCATATGGGGTTTGCCCTTCTTGTTAAAAAAAGGGGGAGAAAGCCTAAACTAAAGCATTTCGACGCTGTTTCCAACTGCCATATTTGTTCCTTCTGTTCCGCCACTTGATTACAGCAGTCATGTTATCTCCTGGGATGACCGCCATCTTCCTCGTTACACGATAACATAACGCGAGAATTCCTGTCATGTACATGTAGATACTTGGTTCGCAGCATGAACGAACCCGATCTTTGATGGATGTGTGTGTGATACCTAATGCAAGTAAACCATCGCCAATAAAAATGGAAACAAAGCGACCTGGAAAAGCAAAAAAAACACAAAGAATATGAACATGAGAAACGAAGATCGTTTGTTTTAAGATAAATGGTGCTACGATTCAGACAAACAAACAAATAAACAAAAAGCTCGAGTATCCTTGGCATATCCCCAAAGCATCTTGACGCCTGCGCCTATGCCAGATCACACTGGCTTGCATTCATAAGGAAGTCAGTAACTTCTATTAAAAGCAGTCCCGGAGTCGTCCCCACCAGATCCGGGAAAAAGAGAAAGAAAAAGAAAGGCTGGTACCCAGAGCGTCCCTTGGGAGACATTCCAGTGCCCCCACTGCCCTCGAGTGGGCTTCTCCTGCATCGGTCTACTGAGCCACTCTTGGACTCACCAGAACTGAGAGGTCACGCATTCTCGCCTTCTTGGACTCCTGCGGGCCATAAGCCAAAGTGCCTTTTATTTACTTATCCTGGATATACCTATCGAACAAAATACGAACCTTAAAAGTGAGGTAAAAATTCGTAAAAAACGGTCGATTGTTCTGTAAGTTGGTAACAGTGTTACTTTCTCTGTGGAGAGTGACCGAAAGGTGGCAGCATGATGTAGAAACATCATACTACGACGCAGTACATGTAGTAGTATTAAGATGGCTGCCCTACTTGCAACATACACAGGCATGCATCATCATAGTGACCTTTCATTTGTCGGTGAATTCAAATGGGTTTCACCCCTTCACTATTCAAAAAACGAACGACAAAACGCTGTTCCTCTTTGGTGCATGTTGCATGTGGGGCAGACTCTTAGCACTACCGCTGCGCCATGGTGTATGTTTCTACATCGTGCTGCCACCTGTCGGTCACTCTCTAAACATAAAGTAAAACTGTTGCCATCTAACAGAACAATCAAGAGTTGTTACGAATTTGTGTCGCACTTATAAGGTTTTTATTTAACTCGCCTTCATATATATATACACGCAATATCATCTCCAAATCGGGATGTGAGTTGCTAGGCAAGGCTGCTGGTAGATGATCAGCTGATCCCGAATATGAGGCTGGACGGTCATGGAGTTGTAGATGTTCGGGCGAAGGATTTCAGGTTTCCTTCATTTGGGTGAGATGATGAAGGAGATTGGAATAAGGCTGTTGAAGACGAAATGTGGTACGCTTGCATGATTACAGCTTCTCACTTCTCACTCGCCACTCGATGTTACTCTTCCCGCTTTACCCTGACGTGGAGAAACATGCAATGAAACAAAACGTTATGGTGTGCTTGGCGAGGATAGTATAGAGTGGTGGCTGTAAGCTTCAGTGTTTGTTACTGACCGCGCATATTTTGCGTCAAACGAGGATCATTCTGTCTGGTGTGTCCTGGAGGGTATATTCTTTTGTCAAGAGATCGCCTCTTCATCCTTGGATACTCTGGCTGCTGACTATTTTCAAGTGTTTGCTATCTGGTTTCTATACCCTCAGGTTATTCTACCAAGCTAATGACAGTCACACATCTCCGTTTTCTCATTCCCAGGCTAACCTGGCCTACGCAAGTATGATGGGTTAACTGAGGGTTGCTTGTTTCACTCTGGAAAGCATATGAGGAAGGCTGAATAGCACGGACAGAGGCGCATGACGTAAAGGCAGTCATGGATAAGAGACGAGGTATTTGTGCTGCTCAAGCTATGAGCATGAAGGCTGCAGATGTCACTACGGAAAGCATTTGGCGTAGACAGATGGAACATGAAGGGAAGGCAACTGGCGCGAAGGCATAAAGGCTGATGCACGAAACAAAACACCAGAACGGCTCCATGGTATGCACGATTTGAGTATGCTGAGTTCTGAAAGCTGCAGGTCTCCCTTTGAAAAGTGAGGCGAAGATTAACTCTTAGGTTGGAGAGAGGCAGATGGCGAGGTGAAGAGTGCGACACACGAGGCAGAATACAACGGTGGTTCCATGCTGCTCAAGCTACAAATAAGAGGGCTTATTGATGGCTGCGCGTCTCCCTGTGAAAAGCATATGGTGAATATCTTATTGCATGGTGTAAAGGTAAAGAGGACGATGCGCAGAAACAGAACACTACGATAGTGGTTCCATGCTGCTCAAGTTACCAGTAGGAAGGGTTATGGATGACTGCATGTTTCCGCTTTGAAAAGCGTGTGCTGAATATCTGATTGCATGGAGTTACGGCATAGAAGGTGATGCACAGAAACAGAACACCATGAGAATGGATCCATGCTACGCAAGCAAGCTACGAGTAAGCCTATGGTGAATATCTGATTGCATGGAGAGAGGCAAATGGCGTGACAGAAGACGATGCACAGAAACAGAACACAGTGATGGTTCCACATGCTTCAACTACGGACATGAGGGGGGTTACCGATGGCAGCATGTATCCCTTTAAAAAACAATCATTTTTGTGAAGATTCAGTAGCACGGAGAGAGGCAAATGGGGTGAAGGAACACCATGGTAATGGTTCCATACTATGCAAACTACGGACATGAGGGGGTTAATGATGGCTGCATGTCTCCTCCGAAAAAAACAAACGGTGAATATCAAGTAGCATGGAGAGAGGCGCTAGGAGTGAAGACCGACTTGGTTTAGAGAAGAGACCGAACACCACCTTGGTTCCGTGCTGTTCAACCAGTGAGCACCAAGGAATACTGTGGGATGGAGATGTCACAATCGAAAGCAATTTGTGTTTACAGAAATTCTGACATTGGGGGAAATGCAGATAGCGATAAGACATTGATTGCGATGATACACATGGCAGAACAACTCCATGAGTATGCTGTCTCAACTCTGAGGAGTTCCTGTAGGCCGCAGGTCTCCTAATGAAAAGCGTTTGGTAAGGACACACAGAAGTCATAGCATGAAGCCAGAAGGGAGGCAGGTGGCGGGAAGGCATGTAGGGCGATAGACAAGGCGGAGCAGAATGCCCGGTGTGTGCTGCTCAACCCCCCCCCCCCCCCCCCCCCCCCCCCCAAGCCTGCAGTCTGGCTCAGTCTCCTTGTGGAACACGTTGGGCGGAGTCTTCTAGATTCTTTAAGGAGCTAATGGCAGACGAGGCGAAACGAAGAGATGGAACTCCCAAGATAATTTTCCATAGTACCAAAACAACTGCAGGAAAGACGCGCTCGGCAGACTTCCGTCTCGGTTCCACTCGCTGCCACCTGGTGGAAGAGTGTGGAAGTCTGTGCACATCTCCAGGGAGTCTCTGTCTACCCTCAGCCTGTGTTGCTTGAGCGAGCGTCCATCCCAGCATCCCGCATCTTTTTTGGCGTGTGTACAGATGCAGATGTTGTTAGGCACGTACTGTTTATCTTGGCTCCGAGTGTTGATGGTGAACGGAGGGTTAAGTACTGACATGCGCGTATGCGGCAAATTGTGTTGCTAAAATAATATGTTCTTGTTTAACCCCCCCAGCCCCACCCCACCCCCTCCCTCTTCTCTCTCTCTCTCTCTCTCTCTCTCTCTCTCTCTCTCTCTCTCTCTCTCTCTCTCTCTCTCTGTGTCTCTGTCTGTCTGTCTGTCTCTCTCTCTCTCTCTCTCTCTCTCTCTCCCTCCATCTTGTTTTCCTCTGTTTCATTCTTTTTCTTCACCATTCCATTGCTCGTACCTGTCCTTCTATTGTTATTCTTCTCGCTTCTCTTCCTCCAGCTTCCTTTTCACTTTTCGACTTTTGCCTATCTGATTTATTCTCCTTTCTACACACACACACACACACACACATGAATTTTTGTTTAAAATTGAGTAAAACCACTCCACCAGGCTAATATATTTCGAATATTTTATAGTAAAAATTGTTATATTAATCGTTTAAACGCCAGTGACAGGTTGGTATGCCCGTTTGATCTGCTCCCCAGCAACCCACACTTCACTGTTCTGTGCACGGATGCAAACTCAAAGGAACAAACGTAGCATTTGGACCATGGCGATGCAATTATCAGCATCGCTTCTAGAAGACGCATAGAGACAACCACGTCGACATGGCCCAGCAATCAAAGCACACTCAGGAGAGTCTGTGCTCATGTGGGAAGTGGCTCACCCTCGGGTAAGCTTATCTGATAGACACCGGTGATGTGCGTGTAATGGAAACTACACTGATTGCTCCAGCACCCCGTGATAAGTGTGACCAGCCGCCAATCAGTGGTCTGGCGTTTTGCCGTATTCTCTACTATGAATAGTTTATTTGTGTGTGTGTGTGTGGGGGGGGGGATTACTGGGGAGACGATGTTGATAGAGGTTTTCTGTGGGATTTAGAATTCCCATCTTTTGGCGTGGAATGTCTCGAATCGACGACTGGTGAGCTGGTAAATGTCTTGTGCTGTTTTTCTCCCCGTCTCTGGAATGAAAAGGGAGTGAATCTAAGACTATATGAGGTTTGAGTTCCGCATATATTTGAATAAAAGGGCGACTTGAGATTCAGTGTCCCAGAGCTCGAAGTGTGAATGGTCGAAGGTCACATTTCGGTTTCTGTTCAAGTATGAACTCTCTGTCATATCTGTTTTACGCTTTTCTTAGCTTGATATACATAAACATGCCTTTGTTCATCAACGATCAGTATTACATGAAGGGGTTCGTACCTGCATGAAGTTATTGTATCTCTTCCGTATGCGTTTTCTTTCCTCGCGCCTCATCCCCACCCTGAACACAGAGATATACTAGTCACTATTCTCAGCCACGCTGAATGCCCCACCCCCTCTCTTCCCCCACAGCCTACCACCTTCATCTCTTTACCTCCCTCCCCCCCTCTCTTCCCTGTCTCTGAGTGTGTGTGTGTGTGTGTGTGTGTGTGTGTGTGTGTGTGTGTGTGTGTGTGTGTATATTCCTAATGGCTTGCCTGCCATTCTGTGTGGCTGCCTGTATTTTGACCGTTGTTACGACCCGGATTGCCCGAGGTCTAAGCGGGTGAAAGTATAACTCGACACGAGTACGGAATTTTGAAGGTTTGTATTGTAAAACAAGAAAATGACGTTATACCACAATCAATACACGGCAAAACACAGCCGTAGCTCTCAGAATTGCAGACAGCAATTCATTCCTGTCCGCCCAACACCGCAGGACATCAATACACGGCGAACACAGCCGTAAAAACTCAGAATTGCAGACCGCAATTCACTTATGTCCGTCAAACATCGCAGAACATCAACTCACGGCGAACACTCTCAGAGAATTACAAACACAGCAATTTCTCACATGTCCACTAAACACCACAGGACATTAATATACAATGTACCAGTCTACTCACATGTCCGTAGCACCACTCCCCGGCATCACAACATCGCCCCGCTCCCCGACAGCACAATCCCCACGACCCAGCTACTCGCCCCTCCCCACACAATACCAGGCTGCTCTTCAACAAGAAGTGATGGAAAGCCTCGAACCGTCTAACCCTTGCTGTTTTTATTACCAATTCACGCCACTCAGTACCAAGGAACTCGTGTGGCACGAGAAATAACAAATTTAACTAACGTAATAAAAAATTAACATTGAGCACGTGCATTGCGCTCAGCGCCTTGACAGCCGCGCTCGTGACAACCGTGTGTCTGGACGCCTGCTGCTCTACTTCTCCCCCGCCCCTCTCCCCCCCCCCCCCCCCTCCATCTATGTCTGTCTGTCTGTCTGTCTATCTCTGTCTCTCTGTCTCTCTGTCTCTCTGTCTCTCTCTCTCTCTCTCTCTCTCTCTCTCTCGCTCTCTCTCTCTCTCTGTCTCTCTCTCTCTCTCTCTCTCTCTCTCTCTCTCTCTCTCTCTCTCTCTCTCTCTCTCTCTCTCTCTCTCTCTCTCTCTCTCTCTCTCTCCATCACACTACATCACCACACTACTCCTCATGTAATGACAACATGATCCTGTAATGGCAGCAGTGCCAGTCCCAATGCACTCCTCATGATGCATATCATGATATGATCATGATGGCCGTTACTTGGCAATATCACGCAGCCACAGCAGCAGCAGGAGTCGGCTGAGGGAAGACAGCAGTGCAGACAGCGGAGAGAAACTCTATTGATTCCACATGGCCACCACGTGAATAATCAGTGCAGGTGGATCGTGGGTAATCGGATTCTGAGTCTGCCTCTGTGTGTGTGCGTGTGTGTGCGCTCGCGCGTGCGCGCGTGCATGCGTGCATGAGAAATGAGATGGAGGCTGGATACGTTGTAGTATGGAATTTGGAGTACAGGCGAGGCTAATATCGAGTTGGAGAGGTATATATTTGAGCGTAAAAAGGAGAACGAGTAGGCGTTTAAGGCATTGTAGTACAGAATCAGGAAAGGGTAATGACGACGACGACGACGACGACGATGATGATGATGATGATGATGATGATGATGACGACGACGACGACGACGACGATGATGATGATGATGATGATGATGATGATGGTGGTGGTGGTGGACGGATTACTTGAGGATATGTTGCCTTGAGTGGGGCTGTAGTGATTTCGAGCATTAATGGGGTTAGAAAAGTTAGAAAAAGTAGTCTGCGGATCTGAACCTGGTGATATCTGAGTAACATCACTCGTACTCCTCAGGCCTATGGGCTTGAAATAGTATCCGTCGCTCAGTCCCATGTAAACATCGAGCCGTCTGGATTTTGCCAGAAGAAATGACGCGGTGATTCTTCTTCAAAAGGCTCAGGTTCTACTTCCAGTAAGCTGAGTGAGGTGCTGACGCAATCTCGTGACCCTCCAGAACTACTCCACGGGTTATTATCATTCTCATGGCTAAATAAATTGTTAATGGTCGGATCGTCCCGAATATTTTTTATGTATAACGTTGAGCATCTCCTATCAGGTTTCTTGTCTTGACCTTTTCTGTCGAAATGAAACAGGCCATAGGGCCTTTTCCCCCTCAATGAATCATGACGAATTTATGACAGTTTTTTTTATTTGTTTGTCTACGTCGAGCTAGCTTGGCTGGACAGCATTTTGGAACCATTTTTACAGTGCAGGAAGAAAACTTCCGTGCGACGGACTCTTCCTAAATTACTGTACACACACACACTCACACACACACACACACACACACTCAGGCCTAAGGCCGTACTTAACCGAGCAAAAACTTCACTCAGAAGCTTGTCCAGAGGGTAAGAAAAGATTGCCTGGCGAGAGTTGTCTGTCCGAATCACTGAGTTACATAAGAAACTGTGTAGTATAGTTTACTTTTATGGCCCAACATTCGACTGAACTCGACTTCGACGCGCGTCTCGATTTGAATAATGAAGCGATATTAATTACCTATTGATGCATTCGACATAGTGCTTTGAGAAATTAATGCAGTCATTTAGTGTTACGGTGTCTTCGAATGTAAGTTAGTACTCCTCAAAACGAGCGTTTTGCGTGCGAGTCGAGGAAAAAATGGTGGTTTGTGAGCCCGACCAGAGAATGTCCTGGGAACGTCAAACCTGATTCATGAGCGGAGTGTTCGCACTTCATTAACGTTCTATTCTCCAGCAACCTCCTTCTCGCCACCCCCACCTCACCCCCACCCCCCTTCCTAAGTTAATTCTGATGGCGCTGTTGTTTCTGAGGAAATTTATCCTCTTGGCATGGAGTGGGTCAACAGCAACCTCGTCATGGCGTTCTTGCAGAATGCCTTGGGATGAAGTGGGTTCCACGAGTCTCCCTCCATCTGAGGTTGTAAGGCTTGAAGTTTTGTTCACTTGATGATGATGATGATGATGATGATGATGATGATGATGATGATGAAGGTGGTGGTGGTGTGATGATGATGATGATGATGATGATGATGATGATGATGATGATGATGATGATGAAGGTGGTGGTGGTGATGATGATGAAGATGGTGATGATGATGATGAGAGTGGTGGTGATGATGCTGATGCTGGTGGTGGTGGTGGTGATGATGATGATGATGGTGGTGATGGTGATGATGATGATGATGATGATGATGATGATGATTGTGATGGTGATGATGTTGAAGGGATCGTAAGTAAAAGATAGATCGCTGGATTCCCGAAGACAAAACAAAAATGACCACAAGGATGGCTTGGAGGTGTGGAAACGTTCTGAGGGTAGCCCTTCGTCATTTTCAGGTATGAAGGAAATTAGAATGCGTGGGATCCATGAAAAGTTATGCCTCGGGCGCTCCGAAGCCATTTGTCATCTTGTGGTCTGTCTGCAGAAAACCGCCAGCCAGTTGCAGCACAGCAGCTGCCTGGTGCAGAGCTCCGACATCCAGTTGCAGCTCAGCAGCTGCCTGGTGCAGAGCTCCGACATCCAGTTGCAGCACAGCAGCTGCCTGGTGCAGAGCTCCGACATCCAGTTGCAGCACAGCAGCTGCCTGGTGCAGAGCTCCGACAGCCAGTTGCAGCACAGCAGCTGCCTGGTGCAGAGCTCCGACATCCAGTTGCAGCACAGCAGCTGCCTGGTGCAGAGCTCCGCCAGCCAGTTGCAGCACAGCAGCTGCCTGGTGCAGAGCTCCGAACAGCTGGGCCTCGAGGCGTCGCCCAGTGGATGGTAGCGTCTTTCCCTCCCATAGGTGTGGAGGGAGTGCGTTCCATAGCAAGGGGGCAACACGTGATAATGACATTAGCCAAGTTTTTTTTTAAATTAATTTTAGTACGCTGTGAAGAACTTTGAGTTTTCGTGAGAGCTTTTCGCTCTGATCAAAGTCGTCGCGCTGGTTCGTGTGGCTGCAGCAGACACTGACGCTGAACCCTCTATGGCTGTGGGAAATGTAGTAAGACTTAATGAATGAATGAACGAATGAACGAACGGAGTTTTCTGGCTTATAAACTTGTGTATGCTATCTAAGGCCACTGACCACGAAAATCACTGGAGCTGGTAATAGTAACTCAGGTCTGGATTGCCTTAGTTATTTACTGTTGACGCTCTCACCCGACGCCACGCCACGTTTCCCCCTGCTTTATACAGTGACTTGCTGCTGTGGTTGGACATGGAGTTTTGCTGGCCGTCTGCCAAAGGTGTTGGTGGTTTTTGAGCTCTGAAGTAGAGCACTTTCGTACTGTTCATGTCAGTGTTCTAATACATCGTGGAAGTTGCTGTATTGCTCTACCTGCACTGCTCACCAAGTCCGGCGACTGTGACATTTGCACCCACCAAATGCGTTAGATAGGAAACACTGTTTTATTATTCACTGTCAAGAAATCAGTATGGAATTGACAACTCGTAGGAAAAGAAAGTTGATAACTATCTCAGCACTCGTTCATAACACGTGCCCATTTTCCCTTCCCTGGCCCCAATCCACGCCCGCATTCTTGCATCTTTCTGCAAGCAACACACATGCGCGCGCGCACACACACACTCACCCACCCAACCAACCACCCACCCACACAATCTGCTTAGCTACCTGGGACCGCTCCTGCATGGCTGAGCCACTGGGTCAGGCACAGAGAGAGTGGGTTCTGATTTGGCGTAGTACCCGAATGGAACGAAGGACGTATAGTGAACTGTGCTCGGGGACCGTTGTCCACCAACTGGTCGAAGCGGAGTCGATGAAAATTACAGCTTAGACTCTCCGCGACTTTCATATGAAAGAGCAATCTTATATGACCAATCAGAACAAACCTTCGATCTACTTCGTCCAAGTATAAATCGGACTTAAGAACACGTTCCCCGAAGCCTGCTTCAAACTTCGGACACTTTGCAAACACCAGATCACCTACGCGGAGTCGAAACTTCGGACTCTTTGCAAACACCAGATCACCTACGCGAAGTCGAAACTTCGACGTATGAGGCCGAAGCTTCGCCCAATTTGGACACACCTGCTGAAGCCCAGCATCCGGGCGTTCCAAGCCAATGAGGGGGTGTTGAGGGGTGGTGGGTGAGTGGGGACATCGAACATAATTATGTACAACTTGTTACACTGGCAAAACCGACTTATGCGGCTCAAGGACCGGATCAATATAGGAGTAAATGAGTTCTGGAATCTTGGCGGAGAAAGAGGCCTCATCCATGTTTGGAAGATACACGCCCTGTCCAGCGATTCTGTTTCAGTACATTTTATCGGCATTCTAGGCCACTAAAGACTTCGACTACCGACTCGGGTTCACAGAATGGTTTATCGGTGCACAGTGCTGAAAACTTTGTCGTTGTAGTGTCTGAAACATCCCACGAAAAGAGAATTTACTTTGCACGCTCTTGTTGCATAGCTTAGTTAGATGATTACACAGTGTTGATGGAGATCTGAATGAAACTAATGTGCTTGTGTTCGTCAGACACTATAACCTGTCGGTGTTTTCGGTGAAATCCTCCTCACCTTTAATTTGTTCTCTCTCTCTCTCTCTCTCTCTCTCTCTCTCTCTCTCTCTCTCTCTCTCTCTCTCTCTCTCTCTCTCCCCCCCCCCTCTCTCTCTCTCTCTCTCTCTCTCCTCTCTCTCTCTCTCTCGCTCGCTCGCTCGCTCGCCCCCCCCCCCCTCTCTCTCTATCTCGCCCCCGCCCCCCCCCCCCCTCTCTCCCTCTCTCGCTTGCTCGCTATCTCCCCCACCCCACTCCTTTCTCCCCCTTCCTCTACCCTTCCTCACTCCCCCCTCCCCTCCCCCCCTCTCCTCCTCCCCTCCTGCCCAGCAGTGACTGTTTTGTTCCAGTGTGATGTTCTCGTTTGCCATAATGTGGTATTGCCAGTAATGACCTTTTACGTTCCTGTAAGACTCTGGAGTGGCGGTGTCTTAATGGAAGCAGCGTTACCACTCTTGGTGGACGCTGTGGTAATGGTTTGCAAAGAAACGGCGCCCTAGAGGCAAAGTGTCGTCTCGCAGAATGAACATATTGATTCCAGCTTCGTTCCAGCTTGCTTCAAGTACATTTTCCACGTCACCTGTAATGGCACACTGTTGAGTCAACATGACCTCGCTGGCGAAAGGTGTCTCCCCATGCGTACGTCAATGCAGTCCTCGACTTCGTAGGGGTCGTTTCACGCAGCGTGCATCTTTCGTGCAAGGGAATAAACCTAAAGCCTGCGTCCTTCATTGGACATTTCTAGCTTTAATTTCACCTCGTATGTTTATAACAGTAGAATCCAGTGAGGTAGTGAAATGCTCGAGATCTCTATAGAAAGAATCACTGTAGACATGGCGAAAAATATTTATATATGCACACCCATATACATACATATAAACAGATAGGTAGGTAGGTAGGTAGGTAGGTAGATAGACAGAGAGAGAGAGACAGGTAGATTAGGTAGATAGACAGAGAGAGAGAGAGAGAGAGAGAGAGAGAGAGAGAGAGAGAGAGAGAGAGAGAGAGAGAGAGAGAGAGAGAGAGAGAGGAGAGGAGAGAGAGGAGGGAGGAGGGAGGGAGGGAGAGAGGGAGGAGAGAGGAGAGAGAGAGAGAGAGAGAGAGAGAGAGAGAGAGAGAGAGAGAAGCTATCATCCCCAAGACGAGAATGAAAGGGCAGATGAGAAAGCCCTTCAACGCAAGGCTGCCTTTCCATCTGAACGGCATAGTCCTCTGCTGCCGCTCGTGTATCGCTGCTAAATTGGTCTGTCTGTTGATGCCAGTTGCTAGTCATAACACAGGGAGGGCTGCGACCTGGTGCGGAGGAGATTTATGCCACGCGTACCAGATCTATCACAGAGGAAAGTCAGGAGGGAACTCGAAAACTCTGCATGTGTAGTGCCTTGGTCGTTTGCTTTCTGGTCGTGTACGAAGCAGTCCATTCGTTGCTGTTAATGTGAGGTATGAAGGCGAACCTCTCGAGCTGTTGCAGTAAGTCTGGTCTGCAGGAGGCTGACGTCAGTCGGCCAGACTCGCCGTTGAACTTAGAGGCGAGAAAGCTGTTGACTTCTTACTGAATAGGCCTACACACAAGAGGAATGGCGTGCATAGTGACGTCAAGGGTCCTCTGTTCCAAGCAGTTGTCCTATAGGGACTCCCCCGTGCTCTTTGGCTTGGATGCAATTAAGGGAGTTTTGAAAGTGGATGTAATGGAGAGATCTGCTGTGGCGTCACAAATTAATCAGACGCACCTTGCAAAGCGCACAGGTTTAACTGCGCTTCCGTTTGGAAAGCCGTCAATGAGCGTTTGGGATCTTATTCCCCACGAAAGAAATTATCTACATGTCCATCGACATTGCACTTATCCAGAACGAGTATGCGGTAACGTGATGAGGACAACATTTTCTCACACAGAATGATAACCCCCGTGTCTCTTCATAGGATAGCAATGTTTTGTTCTTCAGTGCAGAAAGCACTGTTGCCGTTGTGACTCTGAGACTGAACTCCCCTTGGTCTCATCAATGATCAGCCAGCCAACCAACCAACCAACCAGCCAACCCCAACCAAAGTGGATGGATATATGGTTGCGTGGGTGGATAGAAGGATACTTTGGTGGATAGTTGGTTTGTTGGATGGATGGCTGACTGGTTGGTGGGTGGGTTGAATGGATGAATGGATGGATGGATGTATTACACGGTAATATTTACATTCACAAACTAGTGTCGACTCTGCTGTGTTCAATGTAGCGTCGTATACCTTAGGCGGGACACCCGTCAGAGACGGTGGTGACGTTATGCTTACAATCGATTTCAAGGAGGGAACCTGCAGGAGAAGGAATGTCGCGTTCTCTAAGGGCAGAGTCGATGGAGTGATGGAGTTGAGGGAAAGGTGGAAGTGACAGGTGGTCGTGATAAGATGGTGGTCATTGAGGAACAAAGCGAGAGCACAGGTAGGAGAGGAGACACTAGCATGGGGAAGGAAGGCGTGGCAGGTTTTGATTGAAAATCCGTGGCAGAAGTCGAGACATCCTCCAGTATTGTGAACGCGTTTTAAGGGGTGTACTCGTTGTTTTGCACTCACAGAGGACAAAGCTTGGGAATCCGGGAACTGAGGATTTATTAAAGGAAAAGAAACAACGGATGGCTCTCCAAGTTCATAAATAACAAAAGGGGGGCGGGCACAGATGGTGGAACGTCAAAAAGTTTAGTTTTCCGATAGTTCAAATCACAAGTCTTCAAAGTTCTGGTTACAAGTAGAATTGCTGATCTCTGCTTTAGTCCGAGGACGTAGGGCTGTAGGTGAGGTGAGGAGGTGAGGCTTGGAAGGTGCCCGAGGAAGGAGTGTGTCGTCGTCAGGAAAGGCTGAGAGCTATATAGAATTGGTAGATATTGCCTAGACAACCCGTTTGCGTTGACAGTAAAACGGAGTTGTCCAGGCGTCTCCCAGGAGTTCTATGACGCAGATAGCGCCGTAGGAGGCCCAGGTTAGTCAGCAGTTCTTGCCCCGGCGAAACGGTCTGGAATCGTTCCAGAACTATTCTAGAAATGTTCCAGAAGATTCTAGAATGTGATTTCTGGAACCAGAGTCCAAGGTTCTAGAATAATGACAGAAGATTAAATGAGAATTCAAGGAAGTATTCTAGAAATATTCTAGAATATTTTCTAGAATATTCTAGAATATTCTAGAAAATAATTCTAGAATATTCTAGAATATTCTAGAATATTCTAGAATGGTAATGAATGTTCTTGAATACTTACAGACGAAGATAGGAAACACAGTTCTAGAATAATTCTGGAATTATTCCAGAATATTCTGGAATGTTATTCCAGAATATTCTAGAATACTGACAGATAATTCTGGAACAATTCAAGATGAAATTCCAGAAAACTCACTGTACATTCTGGAACAATTCAAGAACAATAATATTATTGAGAAGAATAATTAAAGGTAATAGAGTATTTTGGAATTGTTTAGCAACAACATTCAAACAGAATATTTAGATAAGAAACAACAAACCAATATCTGTTAAATGTAGATTATTTAATACAGAGTTTGAAATGGTACATAATGATGATCACTGCATACATAAAGCAAGAATTGCTTACCATAGTTCAGTTGCAACAGTGCACAATGTGTGTATTTCTGAAAAGATTACAATTGCAGTTTTCATTACATTTACAATAATGATGGAATTCTTTTTTTTTAATACATATAAATAAATCATGATTAACTATTCAGAAGTCTTCAGTGTAGTGACTCATGGTTGAGGAAACATTAAAAATAAAACAAAGGAAAAAGAAATGCATATCTTTAGAAGCAAAAGCTTAGAAAATGTTTATGAGACAAATAGGGCAAATTTCCTGTATCAAATCTGATTCGTGCTTGCAAACATTATACAACACTTAGATGGCCTAATTCCTATGACATTATAGCTGAGCTTCAGATAACATTCACTGATTCAGTTCAAATGTCAACTGCCTCAGAGTATTATCTCCTCTGAAACACTGTGAAGGAGCTAAAACATAACACAGTTTTGATGCTGGTATCCAGCTAGAAATGGTGGCATACGAATTTCATGTACTTAGTTTGATGGTGTTTGAAACAACTGCACACATCAGATGATCATGGTGTTTGAAACAACTGCACACATCAGAGATCTATTCAGATGATATCTGAATCACCAATTTCCACCCAACTGATTTTATCAATCAAATCCCATTCAATTCATAAATGTACCTCATACCTTGCAATTCTTGTGAACAGTGAAGAAAGTTATTGGGGATCGAATTGTAGATGCAGGTACCGCTACAGAGAAAGGAATCCGTCTCTCGATTGCCTTGGGCCAGTTGGGGAACTTAGTCTCGAAAACTACGGAAAAAAGCCACTTCTTCTGTCGCCAAAAATCTTGCTTCTCAGGCATGCGAAGCACACCCATTGCGATGGAGAGATCGATGAATGTTTTCATCTCAGAAACTGTCACAGGTGCCCACTTGGAGCTGGCAGGAGGTGGATTCCTCTGTCTCTCTCTCTCTCAGCATACCGATTTGTCTGTCACAAGTGAAGTCGTTCCCACATCGCGTCTGTGAAGATCAGAGAAGACATGAAGAGGCGTTGCGTCCGAGGGGATTCAATCTTTACTCCTTGAGCGCGTCGAAAGGTGTGTCGCATACGAGAACGAAAATTTTCTGTCTGCCACGATCCTAAGTGGAAGTCTAGATACTCTTCCTCCGACGATTCCTCTTCCAACATCTCTCGCATCCACTGGTCTTGTTCAAGCGGATAGATTTCCCGCGCACCGACATCAGGTCAAATTCAGAAATGAATCAGCAGCATTGTCGCTTCCTTCGCTCTCATCCGATGCGGAGTCGGCCATGACGCGAAAAAAGTCAGAACTTCAGTCGAAATATCGGCAAAAATCGCTACAACACAGCTAAAACTTGTCCGATTTCGATCAAACGCACAAGTGTGTAACCGAACTTTTAAGTGCTTCCCAGCTCTGTGCTTCCCAGCAGGCATTGCGATAAATCGGCCACTTCCGTTTTTTTCTTCTATTTTTAGATCTTGACGTAAATAACGCGAGGCCGGGTATGATCAGAGACGCGTATGTCGCTCCCATGGACATTGCATATTGGATCCATGGTCGCACGGGACTACAATTCCCACTTTAACACCATTATGTTTTTGAAGTCCATGCATTTTTTATTTTGCTTAGTCAGTGAAAAGTAGGAAATCGTAAAACACTTCCTGAATTATATGAACATCAACATCAAATTTACATTCATATATATGTTGACACGTGTGTGTTGAAATGCTTTGTTGTTCATTTCTTTTTATAAAAAAATCATTTTATTTAATATTTTCTAGAATATTCTTTGAAAGGTCTTGATCTAGAATAATATTCTAAGAAAAAGTAATGTTCTAGAATGTTCTAGAATAATATTCTAAGAAAAAGTATTGTTCTAGAATATTCTAGAATTATTCTGGAACAAAAGAATTCTAGAATCATTCCATCAAATTTATTCTAGAATGTTCTAGAATGTTCTAGAATGTTCTAGAATTTTTGAAAATTCTAGAATGTCAT
>JAWQFJ010021764.1:0-20385 GCA_034096865.1 Theodoxus fluviatilis
TCCCGTTTGACTCGATCTCGACGGAGCTCTATCTAGCCTCTCAACTACTACTACTACTACTACTACTACTACTACTACTACTACTACTACTACTACTACTACTACTACTACTATGAATAAATACTACTCATGTCCCTCCAGGTTTACTGGAGGTCCTACAGACTTTTTGATTTATAATTGCTTTACAAACACGTAGTAACGTCAGTTGCCGAATGGTTCAGATGGTTAAAGCGTTGGACTTTTGTAACGTTAGGTCATGTGTGAACGGGTTCGAATCCGCGCTGAAACTTTTTTCCTCTCTTTTTTCGAGAGGTTGCTGGTTTGAACCCGACCTGTTTTATTGGGGTTTTTTGTGTGTTTTTCCCCCTCTTTTCTCGAGAGGTTGCGTGTTCAAACCCGATCTTTTTTTGGGGGGTGCCAAAACCTGGAGGTTCAGCGCCAGCGGTTTTTTATTATTATTATTATTATTATTATTATTATCATTAGTAGTAGTAGTAGTAGTAGTAGTAGTAGTAGTAGTAGTAGTAGTAGTAGTAGTATTATTAGTATTAGTATTAGTATTAGTATTATTAGTATTATTAGTATTATTATTATTAGTAGTAGTATCGTTATCATTTCATTATCATTATTATTATTAGTAGTATTATTGTTAGTATTATTATTATTATTATTATTATTATTATTTTATTTTTATTTTTTTTAATTATCGTTATCATTTCATTATCATTATTATTATTATTATTATTATTATTATTATTATTATTATTATTATTATTGTTATTATTATTGTGACAAGGTGCACTTTAGTGCCACCATGACCCATCACTAGTTTTGTTCTTTTAGTGTTAGTTTTCGACCTCGGATGTCGAGCTTCGGCTCTTCGATTTCCCGCCCACGTGCTGGCTTCTATTTTTTTCCGCCCCACCCCTTTCCCGTTGCGATGTTCTCGCCCTCCGCTGTTTTCGCCTCCTGTGCCCCGTGCCGCATGCCCCATGCACTCGAGTGGTGTGAACTTTGATCACAGGGCTTATTCAAGGCATGGTCGCGTGTAGACTTTCACTGCACTGGTGAAGGAACCTGCTTTGCTCCGAGGGCTATTTTTGGACGAGGATCTCTTTTCTTCTTTTTTGTGTTCTTTGCAGTCAATGCACTTTTTCCTTCTGACGTCATTCATGACATCATTAAACTGACGATGGGAATGGGGTATGTTGGAAAATCAATTGGCTTGTAATTTTCTAGTAGTTATTGTAATTAATGATGAGACTGACCGGGAGATTGTTAACCAATCTGAGTCAGAGGAAGAGAGAGTTTCCTTTCCCAACTGTCGTGAAATATTATTGTTTCTAGTTGCTTTCATAGTTGGCAGTTAAGAATCCAGTTCCGTTAGAACTGGCTTTCATTGTCCTTCTCTGTGTTGTCGTGAGACTATCTTACTCTTTTCCATGCGGTTTGAGTGAAATACTTCTCACATTTCCCCATCCCTTTGGTTGGTTTCTTGGAATAAACTTAGTCTTTGTGTGACTGTGTGCTGTCAAGATTTTACTCTGTACTTTAGCTGTAATGAAACATGTCGTTGAGTGTGACGAATGTTTGGGCGCTGAAGTATTCCTGAGCAAGAGGTCAATTGAGGATCAGTTGCCGTGATACTCTAAGAACTACCTCATGACCTAGCCTATCATAAGGTGTGTGCATTATCTCATGTTCTTACTGATGTTCTTGTTTTGTACTTACTATGATTTTATGCATAATGTTGTCAAAGCTGTGTATTCATGTACCACTCCCCTTGTGACTGTGATTAATGGAAACTTGCATTTGACCCAGAAGTAGGGTTAATATGTTGCCATGAGATTCCAGAGTCAGGGACCAGAGGTTTTGGAGAAGGCAATGTTTCCATGTAGTTGACTATGACTATTTGGGAATTTAGTTCTGTCGGTCTTTTGCTGTGTTCAAGTGCCCATCACTACCAGTAAATTGATTATGGTATGTCAGGATGCCTTGGTGGAGCAATGTATGGTAGATACATGTGCTTGGTCGCTTTACACTGGATCAGGTGATTCGGTAACTCAGATAATGCTCCTGGGAAATAGTCATGATAGGATTACTCATAAACTATTGGGTGTTTAATTGGTAGATGTTATTTCCCATGGATACTCTATCATTTGGGCTGGGTCGTCAGAAGTTATCTAGTTACACTGCTGTTCTATAGGCAAATGAGTGACCCATTCACTGTTGTCATTTGGAATGTTAGCATCACCACCCCATGTTCAGTTCCAACAACAAGTATTACCAGTTCACTGTGGGCTTTTGTACATTGTATATAATAGCACAACTTAAACTGTTGAATTTTCTTTAAATGCCTGGACTATTCCATTATTTGATGCTGGCATTTATGTCTAATGTGTTGTCTTGGTTTATTTTAGTTTGCCATCGTGCTTTTGTATATTGTGTTAGTAGCAGATTAAATTTTAATACTGAGAAAGCCTATTCCTAATTGTATCTTTTTTTTAAACATATGAACCTATCCCCTTTTCAACCTCTCCATATTTCCCTATATTTCGTTTCCCCCCCCCCCCCCCCCCCCCCCCCCCCCCCGAGTCGTGACAATGACGAACAATCCTCGGGGCTTCAAAATGGAAATCAAAGTGAAGGGCCAAAAACTGGAAGCTGTAAACAACTTCAAATACCTGGGATCTATCGTGACTGATGAAGGGTCCAAACCAGAGATACTGTCCAGGATAGCACAAACAACAGCAGCATTGGCAAAGTTGAACCAATGTCACTCACTAACTCTGTCTGTCACTCACTCACTCTGTCACTCACTCACTCTGTCTGTCACTCACTCACTCTGTCTGTCAGTCAGTCCGTCCTTCATGGACAGAAGTCGCTGGATTCCAGCCCCGTCCCTTCTACAGCGTCTGCCGAGTCCAATGCCGAGACCACAACGTGAGCATGTGGAGGCTGAAGCTGGCCTACCCGCCTGGAGCTGGGTCGTCCTCCAGAGGCGCTGGCCATCTGCCTTCTTCACCAGGCTCCCCCCAGGGGGGAGAGAGCCCTCTGCACCCCTTGTCTCCAGGCGCACGTCTAAAGCGGCTGCCTCCCAGGTGTCCAAACTGACCCCAGAGCCTTGAGAACTCACTTGCATGTGTCTTCGTAACCCAGCTGAGGACAACCAGTTGGTCACATTTCCCAGGTGTCTGCGTAACCCAGCTGAGGACAACCAGTTGGTCACGTTTCCCAGGTGTCTTCGTAACCCAGCTGAGGACAACCAGTTGGTCACGTTTCCCAGGTGTCTTCGTAACCCACCTGAGGACAACCAGTTGGTCACGTTTCCCAGGTGTCTTCGTAACCCACCTGAGGACAACCAGTTGGTCACGTTTCCCAGGTGTCTTCGTAACCCACCTGAGGACAACCAGTTGGTCACGTTTCCCAGGTGTCTTCGTAACCCAGCTGAGGACAACCAGTTGGTCACATTTCCCAGGTGTCTTCGTAACCCAGCTGAGGACAACCAGTTGGTCACGTTTCCCAGGTGTCTTCGTAACCCAGCTGAGGACAACCAGTTGGTCACATTTCCAGCTGCAAGTTATCTTTCCCCCTCCTCCATACGGGAGACATGGCCCAGCCAACGCAGTCATCGTTGTTTGTAGTCTGCTGCAGGTAGTGCTCTTCTTCAAAGTGCAGTAACGGGTTGTCCTTTGAGGCCACGGCAGCTGTGAAGAGGGCCCACAAGGATGAAGAGAGGTGAAACTGTGGGAAAAACAGCAGAAAACTGAGTTGATGAGCTGGCCGTGGTGGCATCATCCCCGTCGTTGTTCCTTTCGTTCGTGTGGCTGGGTGATTATGGTTGCACTGCCTACTGACTTTTACCGAGATTGAGAAAGCTCGCATGCGGCTACATAGAGCTGACATCATTTGTTTCCGGATGTAAAATGAAATGGAAGACACTGTTTGTGGACAGTCTGTGTTTAATTGTCTTTGGGAGCGAAATGCGAAGGAACCTGTTGTTTGTGTACAGTTAATGTTTGTCTGTGATAGCAAAAGGCAAGAAAAAAATGCTGTTGTTTGTGTACGGTTTGTGTGTTTGTTTGGGAGCGAGGTGCAAAGGTAACAGTTGTTTGTGTGCAGTTTGTATTTGGTTTTGGGAGCATACGTGCATATCGGAGTCACATCATCTCGCTCACATCCTGAGATAGACCGAAGCTGGTGAGGGGTCGAGACCAGTGGAAACTTTACCTGGGATGTTCGTTATCAAGATCACATGTTGTCCGAAGTATCTCCCTGTCTTTCGAGTGGCAAACAGCCATGACACGCTGTACACGCACACATACACCGCAGGAAGAAACCCAAAAATAGGCACCACACTCTGCAACTGCAGCACATGCCTACTCTGCAAGATAGGACGAAAATATCACGTGGTATCGTGGTCGCAGCATGGCCACTTGTATACTTTCGCACTCGAATAACAATCGGAAAAAAATAACATGCAGTTTAGAGAGGGTTTCGTTTTCAATATACTTACATTAGGAGATATGTGATATTCAGTAGTTCCTGACGTTTTCTGCATAGCCAGAAATCCAAATTGAATTACAATAATAATGATGCAATACAATAGTGTTTTATCCTCCTCAAATACGTGAGAATTTGCTTGGGGGACTTACAGCCCGGTTGCCGCTTTGCGGCGCCCACTACCCGGTTTTACTCCTGGGTAGGAGAGGCAATGCGGGCCAAGCACCTTGCTCAAGGATACACCTCTAGGATCCGTGCTGCATTGAACCCCGCACCTGCCAGTCGCAAGGCCAGCGTCACAACCACTGGCCTAGAACCCCGCATAATTAGGAAGTTAGGAAAGTAGAGTAAACACGTGGCGATCTGTTTTTGATTGAGACCTTTCATACAATACTTATGCTAATTATGTGCAATGTGCACATCTTTCGTAAGCTTATGTTAACTGTAGTGGGAAGTACTGAGACCGAATAACGATATCAAAAGACTGTACAAGGCTGAACCTAAAATAAATGCATGAGGAGCAACTGTCATTGGCCAAAAGATGTCGACGATCAGTCGCTCGTGTAATGAGCAGTGCAATGGCAGGCGAGCGCCTGAAAACCCGTCGTACACGAGGCGATTCCACACGTTCCACACTGACGCCTTCCACATCACGCTTCGTGTGCAGCGCTCATCACTTGCCACATGACTCTTCGTGTACAGCGCTCATCGCTTGCCACATCACGTGTACAGCGGTCATCGCTTGCCACATCACGCTTCGTGTACAGCGCTCATCGCTTGCCACATCACGCTTCGTGTACAGCGCTCATCGCTTGCCACATGACCCTTCGTGTACAGCGCTAGTCGCTTGCCACATGACCCTTCGTGTACAGCGCTCATCGCTTGCCACATCACGCTTCGTGTACAGCGCTCATCGCTTGCCACATGACCATTCGTGTACAGCGCTAGTCGCTTGCCACATGACCCTTCGTGTACAGCGCTCATCGCTTGCCACATGACCCTTCGTGTACAGCGCTCATCGCTTGCCACATGACCCTTCGTGTACAGCGCTCATCGCTTGCCACATGACCCTTCGTGTACAGCGCTCATCGCTTGCCACATGACCCTTCGTGTACAGCGCCAGTCGCTTGCCACATGACCCTTCGTGTACAGCGCTAGTCGCTTGCCACATGACCCTTCGTGTACAGCGCTCATCGCTTGCCACATGACCCTTCGTGTACAGCGCTCATCGCTTGCCACATGACCCTTCGTGTACAGCGCTCATCGCTTGCCACATGACCCTTCGTGTACAGCGCTCATCGCTTGCCACATGACCCTTCGTGTACAGCGCTCATCGCTTGCCACATCACGCTTCGTGTACAGCGCTCATCGCTTGCCACATCACGCTTCGTGTACAGCGCTCATCGCTTGCCACATCACGCTTCGTGTACAGCGCTCATCGCTTGCCACATCACGCTTCGTGTACAGCGCTCATCGCTTGCCACATCACGCTTCGTGTACAGCGCTCATCGCTTGCCACATGACCCTTCGTGTACAGCGCTCATCGCTTGCCACATGTCCCTTCGTGTACAGCGCTCATCGCTTGCCACATGACCCTTCGTGTACAGCGCTCATCGCTTGCCACACGTGTGGAGAGCGATGCTGCCAAGCAGCACATCTGCGTGTGGAATGGAATAGAAACTGTTCTATTTGGTGTTGAGTCAGTCGCTAGCGTCATCCAAAGATATCTTCCGATCGCCGTGCGTTTTATTGACGGGACTCTGCAAGAGCCAACTAAGAATTCCATTTTGGCATCTAGGATTAGCGAGAACGAGAATACAAGGTTGCCTGCGCCATGAAGAGAGCAGGAAAATATTTACACACAGACTCACCGCTAGGAGAGACAAGATGGTGTGGAAACGTGTACAAGCCAGAGAATCGCATTCGGCAGCTGCCACCAGATGCTTCCCTCATCGGTCGGAACCTGTGGTCATGGAACTTTCAGGGCCTTACTCCAGTAGCTCCACCACGGGGCCTTACTCCAGTAGCTCCACCACGGGGCCTTACTCCAGTAGCTCCACCACGGGGCCTTACTCCAGTAGCTCCACCACGGGGCCTTACTCCAGTAGCTCCACCACGGGGCCTTACTCCAGTAGCTCCACCACGGGGCCTTACTCCAGTCGCTCCAATACGGGGCCTTACTCCAGTCGCTCCACCACGGGGCCTTACTCCAGTAGCTCCACCACGGGGCCTTACTCCAGTAGCTCCACCACGGGGCCTTACTCCAGTAGCTCGACCACGGGGCCTTACTCCAGTAGCTCCACCACGGGGCCTTACTCCAGTAGCTCGACCACGGGGCCTTACTCCAGTCGCTCGGCCACGGGGCCTTACTCCAGTAGCTCGACCACGGGGCCTTACTCCAGTCGCTCCACCACGGGGCCTTACTCCAGTAGCTCCACCACGGGGCCTTACTCCAGTAGCTCCACCACGGGGCCTTACTCCAGTCGCTCCACCACGGGGCCTTACTCCAGTAGCTCCACCACGGGGCCTTACTCCAGTAGCTCGACCACGGGGCCTTACTCCAGTCGCTCCACCACGGGGCCTTACTCCAGTCGCTCCACCACGGGGCCTTACTCCAGTAGCTCCACCACGGAACCTTACTCCAATAGCTCGACCACGGGGCCTTACTCCAGTAGCTCCACCACGGGGCCTTACTCCAGTAGCTCCACCACGGGCCTTACTCCAGTAGCTCCACCACGGGCCTTACTCCAGTAGCTCCACCACGGGCCTTACTCCAGTAGCTCCACCACGGGCCTTACTCCAGTAGCTCCACCACGGGCCTTACTCCAGTAGCTCCACCACGGGCCTTACTCCAGTAGCTCCACCACGGGGCCTTACTCCAATAGCTCGACCACGGGGCCTTACTCCAGTAGCTCCACCACGGGGCCTTACTCCAGTCGCTCGGCCACGGGCGGCCCTCAAGCAGCACACTGTGCCAACGGGGAGCGTCTTGTAGGGGGCGGGGATCTTCTTCCTCATGCCAGGAGGGACGATGTACCCCTCGTCCGCCATAACCAGAGAGATGTTGCCTCGGCGTGTGTACACACACACACACACACACACACACACAGATACACACAGACAGACACGCACTCACACACGCACATACACACATATATGCAGGCCTATATATCTGTGTGCCACAGACTACAATATATGGGCCTATATGTCTGTGTGTAACAGAGACTACAATATATATATATATATGCCTTTGTAGATGTGCCACAGAGACTACAAGATATAGGCCTAAATGTATGTGTGCCACAGAAACTACAAGATATAGGCCTATATGTATGTGTGCAACATAGGCTACGAAATATATGCCTACATGTATGTGTACCACAGACTACAAGATATAGGTCTATATGTCTGTGCCACAGACTACAATATATAGGCCTATATGTCTGTGCCACAGACTACAAGATATAGGCATACTGTCTGTGCCACAGAGACTACAAGATATAGGCCTACAACTACAAGTATGTCAGTACGCCACAGGGACTGCAAGATATAGGCCTATATGTCTGTGCCACAGAGCCTACAAGATACAGACCTATATGTCTGTGCCACAGAGCCTACAAGATACAGACCTATATGCCTGTGCCACAGAGCCTACAAGATACAGACCTATATGTCTGTGCCACAGAGACTACAAGTTACAGACCTATATGTCTGCGCCACAGAGACTACAAGATAGAGACCTACATGCCTGTGCCACAGAGACTACAAGATACAGACCTACATGCCTGTGCCACAGAGACTACAAGATACAGACCTATATGTCTGTGCCACAGAGACTACAAGATACAGACCTACATGCCTGTGCCACAGAGACTACAAGATACAGACCTATATGTCTGCGCCACAGAGACTACAAGATACAGACCTACATGCCTGTGCCACAGAGACTACAAGATACAGACCTACATGCCTGTGCCACAGAGACTACAAGATACAGACCTACATGCCTGTGCCACAGAGACTACAAGATACAGACCTACATGTCTGTGCCACAGAGACTACAAGATACAGACCTACATGCCTGTGCCACAGAGACTACAAGATACAGACCTACATGCCTGTGCCACAGAGACTACAAGATACAGACCTACATGCCTGTGCCACATAGCCTACACGATACAGACTTATATGCATGTGTGCCACAGAGACTACAAGATACAGACCTACATGCCTGTGCCACAGAGACTACAAGATACAGACCTACATGCCTGTGCCACAGAGACTACAAGATACAGACCTACATGCCTGTGCCACATAGCCTACACGATACAGACTTATATGCATGTGTGCCACAGAGACTACAAGATACAGACCTACATGCCTGTGCCACAGAGACTACAAGATACAGACCTACATGCCTGTGCCACAGAGCCTACACGATACAGACTTATATGCATGTGTGCCACAGAGACTACAAGATACAGACCTACATGTCTGTGCCACAGAGACTAAAAGATACAGACCTACATGTCTGCGCCACAGAGACTACAAGACACAGACCTATATGCATGTGCCACAGAGACTACAAGATACAGACCTACATGCCTGTGCCACAGAGCCTACAAGACACAGACCTATATGCATGTGCCACAGAGACTACAAGATACAGACCTATATGCCTGTGCCACAGAGCCTACAAGACACAGACCTATATGCCTGTGCCACAGAGACTACAAGATACAGATCTATATGCCTGTGCCACAGAGCCTACAAGATACAGGCCTATATGCCTGTGCCACAGAGACTACAAGATACAGACCTACATGCCTGTGCCACAGAGCCTACAAGATACAGACCTACATGCCTGTGCCACAGAGACTACAAGATACAGACCTATATGTCTGCGCCACAGAGACTACAAGATACAGACCTACATGCCTGTGCCACAGAGACTACAAGATACAGACCGACATGCCTGTGCCACAGAGCCTACAAGACACAGACCTATATGCCTGTGCCACAGAGCCTACAAGATACAGACCTACATGCCTGTGCCACAGAGACTACAAGATACAGACCTACATGCCTGTGCCACAGACTGGCAAGGACGTACAAGCCGTCCCACAGTGAACTTGATCCTCAGAAACGTATCGGTGCAATGTCAGTACCGTGTGATGGTAATATCTCCATGATCAGTTGTCACGTGATATTCAATCATGGTCTGTTCAAAAGGTTCAAGGTGTTCTAAAGATGTCTGGTGTCAATCGTTGCAAAAACAACCCTTCTTTATCGAAAACAATCGATGATAAATTGGTCAATACGAGGATAATAGCAGGATAGTATTGCTGAAATGGTCGTTATCGGCAACATTTCCGGACACTGTACCTGAGGTACTCTGTCCGATCGGACAAAGTACCTGATCGGACAGAGTACCTCAGTTTGAAATCTCATCCTTACAGTCACGTGACATACCGATGATAGCGCTCAGCTCAGACCGCAGCCGCCACTCTGCCTGACTTCGCACGCCCGGGGAGTAAAGCTAAGATCCTGCCGCGTTAATGTATCTGCGTTTTGTGACAAACGTCTTGCTCGGCAGTACTGTACTCCATGCACCTTAACGGTCCGCGGGATTCGGGTGTAATCTTAAGCTAAACGACGTTCCGAATGTTTCCGACTTCGACTATTTCAGCAGCGCCAATAAACGTCGTTTAGCTTAAGATTACACCCGAATCACGCGGACCGTTAAGGTGCATGGAGTACAGTACCGCCGAGCAAGACGTTTGTCACAAAATGCAGATTTATTAACGCGGCCGGATCTTAGCATAACTCCCCGGGCGTGCGAAGTCAGTCAGGCAGAGTGGCGGGTGCGGTCTCGTTCTCGTTCAAATGCCGAGATTTCAAACTGGGGTACTCTGTCCGATGAGACAGAGTACCTCAGGTACAGTGTCCGGAAATGTTGCCGATAACGACCATTTCAGCGATAGTATTATCGTTTAAAGCCTCTTGTAAAAATTCTCTCGTCAGGTTATTTCTCGCTCTCAATGCGCGCTTGCTCGCTCGCTCTCTCCTATTGTTATATTTGTATTGCATGCATATATTTACACCGAGATTGCGAGGTCTGACAGATGTTTATTTGTCACACTCCAAGCGTTCGAGGAGTACAACACTAAACAAACATCCTTCAATTTTGTTGTCAAAGATTATATGATGATCTCCCTTGACTATCGCTTCCATCTAATAAGCCAGGCAAATCTTCCTTTCCCACGTTTACAACGCAAACTCGAATGATCTCTCTCTCTCTCTCTCTCTCTCTCTCTCTCTCTTCCTTCTCTCCCCCCTCATACCCCCCAGACCCCCCAAAGTAAGAATTGTTGGAAACGACAATACAACGACCAAACAAAGCAATACTAATGCAGGCAGTGCATTTGTACTCTCTAGAATTATTCATTTATATTCTTGTTTATGGTACATTTATAGATTAGGCCAGTTTAGTTTTTTTTGTCCGGGTAGAATGTTGCATTTCGCATCAATTCCAGCCGTATTCTGCTTCGTCTCTACATCCACAAGGAAGGGGGAAATCACTCTGTTAACACGCATGTTTTCGTTGCATTTGTTGTCATCGCTGTTTTACGACACAGCAACAGTTTCAGTTAAGTGCGAAAAGAGAAGGAAAAAAACCAGATTGAGGTGGCTGTGGTGGTGACTGAGAACTAGTAGGTATAGTCGCCTTTATCGAACCTTAGGGCCAGACACCCAAGCCCCCTGTTGTGCTAGCGATCGTTAAACCGCGTGATAGCGAGCGCGTGACTCGGTCGACGACCGCCTGAACCGTTCTTGTTGTTGTTGAGTCTGCTTTCCTCGCCCTGTGTCCGCTTCAGTGAACCGTGCACCTTGTGCTACGCCCCTTGGAACGCACTTTGCCCTGCCCTGCTGCAGTATTTAAAGCTTGCGATAGCGGAGTGCAGACACACTCCAGCAGAGAGATGGCCATGCTACGAGAAAGCGAGCTGATCGTGCTGGTGCTGAGCGTGTGTGCTGTGTCTGTGTACGCTCAGGCATGGGGTGCGCCGCAAGCAAACAACCTGCCCCATGGAGTATCGGACAACACACTGAAATGGGGAAGCAGATGGAATATTCCAGTGGAATATTTTAAAAGCAAAGGTAAGGCGTCATTCAAGCTGGTCTGTGCGTGCCTTTTTAAAAATATTAATCCTGCGCCATTGCAGCTTGAATTTGCAGCAGGATGTCGTGATCCGGCAGGGACTGACAACGCGAGAATCTTTGTGCATTCAGTGTCTGATATGAGTCAGTTTTATTACTGATCCTCTGTACGCCTCTCTGCATGCTTGCTTGCTTCTCTGCTTGCATGCCGCCTCTCGATCGTCTGCTTGCCTTCCTCCCTGTCTTCCTGTCTGCATATCTGTCCATGTCTTTTCGTATTTCTCCATATATCTGAATATGCATGTGTGTTTCTCGGCCTATGTGACTCGATGTGTGTCAATTTGCGTGCCTGCCAGTTCACCCCATCCGATTTCTCTCTCTCTCTCTCTCTCTCTCTCTCTCTCTCTCTCTCTCTCTCTCTCTCTCTCTCTCTCTCTCTCTCTCTCTCTCTCTCTCTATCCCCCCCCCCTCTCTCCCCCCCCCTCTCTCCACCCCCCTCTCTCTTCCTCCCCCCCCCCTCTCTCTCTTCCCCCTCTCCCCCCACCCTCTCCCCCCCCCCCTCTCTCTCCCCCCACCCTCTCCCCCCCCCTCTCTCTCCCCCCCCTCTCTCTCTCTCCCCTCTCTCCCCCGCCCTTCTCTCCCCCCCTCTCTCTCCCCCCACTCTCTCTCCCCCCTCTCTCTCTCCCCCCCCCCTCTCTCTCTCCCCCCCCTCTCTCTCTCTCTCTCTCTCTCTCTCTCTCTCTCTCTCTCTCTCTCTCTCTCTCTCTCTCTCTCTCTCTCTCCCTCTCTATCTCTCTCTCTCTCCCCTCTCTCTCATGTGGGATAACTGTAGTGAAGAGAGTTAATTCACTATACAGAAGAGCTTCTAAGCTTATTGTCCCAAATAAATCTCTCAGGACTGAAAATAAAATGGAAATGCTTGACATTTTGCCTCTCCATAAGCATCTGCAGCTCAAAAAGGTAAAAGATGGCAGAACACCAGAATATCTAACCAAATTATTTGAGCAGTCATCATTCAGAGGACATGACAAATTTCTCCTGCCTCAGCCTCGCATCGATTTGTTCAAATCGAGCCATCTTACTCTGGGGCTGCTCTGTGGAATACACTGCCTGATGACATAAACTGTTAATCTTTGCCTATGTTCAAAGACAAAATTCGCACTGTTCTCAGGCATCATCCTATGACATAGTATTCCACACTTTCATCTGACGTCTAGACAGTGGAACGGCTAAGTGTGTATCCTACATTGTCCATTCTTCACAAATGCTTACTTCAGGCCACCCCTGGCTGAAATATTGGAGGGGTTCCGGCTGATTGGGGGTGGGGGAGTAGGGGAGGGAGTGTACATCAAGAGGCTTTGGCCTACATGTATGTTATTTGTTTTTAACATTTGGATGTTTAGAAAATTGTTTTTTATGTATATGTCATTGTAGTCACTTCAAGTTCCATATTTAAATTTTGCTTCTCTGGTACACTATCTACCCATTTTAGTATGTTTAAGAAATTGTACATGTATAATTCTTGCGATAATTATACTGACTCTCTCTCTCTCTCTCTCTCTCTCTCTCTCTCTCTCTCTCTCTCTCTCTCTCTCTCTCTCTCTCTCTCTCTCTCTCTCTCTTCCCTCCCTCCCTCCCTCTCCCTCTCCCCCACACTCTCTCTTCAACCCACCCACCTTCTTACTCTCATTCTCTCTTCCCTTCCTTCCCCTTTCCCCAGCCCCCCCCCCTCCTCTCTCTCTCTCTCTCTCTCTCTCTCTCTCTCTCTCTCTCTCTCTCTCTCTCTCTCTCTCTCTCTCTCTCTCTCTTACCCCATTTCAATATTTTGCCTCAAGGGCTGAATGTAAGAAAGACACTACTGCCTAATTCACTACCCTTGTAAAATAAAGTTCGTTCGTTCGTTCTCTCTCTCTCCCCCCCCCCTCTCTCTCCCAACCCCCTCTCCCCCCCTCCCCCCTCTCTCCCCCCCTCTCTCCCCCCCCCTCTCTTCCCTCTCTCTCCCCCCTCTCTGTCCCCCCCCTCTCGCCCCCCCCCTTTCTCTCTCTCTCTCTCTCTCTCTCTCTCTCTCTCTCTCTCTCTCTCTCTCTCTCCCTCTCTCTCTCCCCCTCCCCCTCTTTCTCTCTCTGTGTATGTGTGTGTATCGGTGTCTGTGTATGTCTGTGTGTGTGTGTGTGCATGTATATGTGTGTCCGTCTCTGTGGTGTGTCTGTCTGTCTCTGTCTGTCTGTCTGTCTGTCCGTGTCTGTGTCTGTCCGTGTCTGTGTCTGTCCGTGTCTGTGTCTGTCCGTGTCTGTGTCTGTCCGTGTCTGTGTGTCTGTGTGTCTGTGTGTGCCTGTCTGTCTCGGTATGTGTGTGTCTGCCTGTCTCTGTATGTGTCTGTCTGTCTGTCTCTGTGTGTGTCTTTCTGTCAGTCTTTTGTCTGTGTCTGTATGTCTCTTCTTTGTGTGTGTCTCTGTCTCTCTCTCGTTTCTGACGAAAATGTTTAATATTCTCTACGACTCCCACTACTTTCCCTATGAATGGTCTCCTTCTGTAATTGTCCCTCTGTACAAGAAGGGTGATAAGCTGGATCCCAACAACTACAGAGGGATTTCGATACTTTGTATACTTAGCAATGCCTTTGCTTCCATCCTGACACGCCGGTTATGCTGTTGGACAGAGGACGAGGACATAATCTGTCGAGATCAAGCAGGTTTTAGGACGCAGTTCTCTACCATCGATTATGTCTTCACCCTGTACTCAGTGGTACTGAAGTACGTCTATGGCGACGGTCGGGGGAAGCTCTATGTATCGGTTATCCTTGTTGACTTTGAGGAAGCTGTCGACTCGGTAGATAGGAGTCAACTCTGGAAAGTCCTCGGAAACACTGGCCTTTCATCAAAATTCATCCAATTGTTGAAAGCTACGTATGCAAATGTTGAAGCTTGTTTACGATGATATAACACTATCGTTTTTCTTTAAATGCCCGGCGGGCGTAAAACAGGGGGCCTTGGAGAGTCCGACAATTTTTTTCTCTGTGAAGAGGGACACTCACTCTCCCTTTTTCCCCTCCTTCCCTGTCTCTCTCTCTCTCTCTGTGTTTAACCATGGACACTACATCATATGATGTAGTGTCCATGGTTTAACCTGTAGGCTTCTTTCCTGGCCCCAGCAGGCCGTCACCACCTTCCCACCACGACAATGCCTCGATTGAACCGGTCCTAGCCAGCCAATGGAAAGGTCGGTGTCGGTGGTTATTCTGACCTTTGACCACACCCGCCACTCCACCTGATTTACTTCACACACCCGGGGAGTTATGCTAAGATCCTGCCGCGTCAATGTATCTGCGTTTTGTGACAAACGTCTTGCTCGGCGGTACTGTACTCTATGCACCTTAACGGACCGCGTGATTCGGGTGTAATCTTTAAGCTAAACGACGTTTATTGGTAGTATTACACCCGAATCACGTGGAGCACAAAATTTGCACAGCTGAGTGCGAGCTGAGTGCGAAATCTGGGTCACGTGGCGTAGTCATTTTCAAGGCTCGTGATTGGCTGGCTAAGACAGGTTCAATCGTGCCCTTTTCACCCTCCAGAGTCTGACCTAGCCTTTGACCCCTCTCCAAGTAAAGACAATGCTTCCCAGAGTCGCCACCCTGCAGGCTGTGGGTCAGTGTCCCTTATCTTTTGGGGTCAGACCTCTAGGTCACTGGCCAGCAGGCCGTCACCACCTTGCTGTTGCCCTTTGCCCTTCTCCATCGTAAATATGTCAATGAAATCTTCCTCCACTTCTGTTCTGTGGATCTTAATTAGAATATATATATTCCTTTGTTAGATACCAGCTTGCCACCTGGGACCATCTTTGAGGCTGTCACGTGTGGTCATCTTTATGTAGTGGGGCTCAATGCATGCTTGGGAGACAAGATTCCACCACTGTCTGGGGTTTGGTCTTGGCCCTTGCCATCTGGCCTGGGACCAGCCCGCAGCTCCTGTACCCATGGGTAGCAATAAAGTTGTGAAAAGCAGAGACGATTTTGTCTCATGCCTGGGCCCTACTACCATCCAAGCCTTGCCTTGGCCACTCCATCACATCTTTATATATGTAGATGTTGCTCATCATGTACTGAAGTTAGGGAAACACGGGGTCCAGCTACAACCTGGCGCTCCAGAAATATTTGCCCTCTTATTGAACAGAAGGAGGAAGAGGAGAAAGCATATCGCGAACGGAAGGAGGCAGAAGAAAAGCAGAGAGAACAGCAGCAACAGAAGAAAGAGGAGCAGAGAGAACTGCAGCAACAGAAGAAGGAGGAAGAGGAGAAAGCATACCGTGAACGGAAGGAGGCAGAAGAAAAGCAGAGAGAACTGCAGCAACAGAAGAAAGAGGAGCAGAGAGAACTGCAGCAACAGAAGAAGGAGGAAGAGGAGAAAACACACGCCTGTCCTGCTTCTACTTTCCTGGCGCAAGCTGGGACGGACCGCAAGTAGCAGACCACGTGCACGCAACATTGGTTCCCAAACCATGAGTACACAACATTGTGAAAGTTATTCGCTGCTGATGTCGCTCTTCATTCTACAACTCCGACTCTTTTACAAAACCAGCTAAATAATATTGTCCAGGCGTCTCGTACCTTGTGTTTGAGGGTTAATCTGGAAAAATCGAAAGTGATGACCTTCCGAAAGGGAGGCCATTTAGCACAGGGGGAAAGGTAGACCTTAGCCGGCAGGAAGCTATAAGTTGTAAATAGCTATAAGTACTTGGGCTTCACCTTTTCCACAAGGTTTTCTCTTAATGTACATCTGGAAGACCTATTAACTAAAGGAAAGCAAAGAGTCGTTCAAGTACTGAAGACCATGTGGAGCTTGCATAACACAAGCACCACTAACTTTAAGTTATTCGACTCCCAAGTACAATCTCTCCTGCTTTATGGTTCTGAGATGTGTTGAACATGGGTAAACCTCACATAGTGGAAAAAGCCCACAGCTTCGCCTGTAAACTAATTCTAGGTCTGGATACCCGCACACCTACTCGTATGGTGTATGGGGACGTGGGAAGATATCCGGTGTCTATCACAGGTTGCACTAGAGCAGTTAAATATTGGCTAAAAATTAGTAAAATGCCAAATAACATGCTCCCCAAACAAGCATATCGCTGGCTAGCTAACTCCAATGTCCCACATAGTAAAAATTGGACACCACACATAGAAAGTTGCCTCTCCAGGTCAGGATTTGCTCACGTATGGCTCAATGGAGGTGTTGGCAGCAAAAAAGCCTTCCTCAGGGCGTTTAAGCAAAGGCTTCGACACTGTCACAGACAGCTGTGGCAGGGAGAAAATAACTCCAATACAAGATATTGTTGGTACTCCTCCTTCAAGAACTTCTTCGGGGAAGAGGCATACCTAAAAATGTTAACTATTAAATAATTCCGTGATGCTTTTGCAAGGTTTGGGTTTGGTGTAAACAACCTAGATATTAACAGACACCATTTTAATCTTCTTTGTAGTAACTCAAAATGCCCGTTTTGTCATGAAAATGATGAACATTTTTTGGTAGACTGCTCCTACTATGAAGAATTAAGGAAGAAATACCTCAAACGTCATTTAGAGGCTGGAACGGATTTCATGCAACTCATGTCCGCTTCTGATAAGATAACGACAAGAAATGTAACTATGTACATATTTTTTGCCTTGAAACACCAAGAGGAAAACTGCCATTGAATGTATACATGTAGGAATTGTTCATTTTGTGATATTGTATGTTAAATTTTTAAGAGCGGTCGGCCTATATACAATAAATGAGTCAGAGTCTCTCTGTCTCTCTGTGGATTCCCCCTGTGGGTTGGGGGTCAAAATAGACCCATCGCGTCTCCCTACACAATTTGTAAGAGGCGAATAAATAGGGACATAGTGGCTTGATTTACACGTACTCTAAACCTTCTAGTGAATTTCGTGTTTAGGGGCCTTAAATAGCCTACAAAGGCCGATAGGCCGTAAAACTTCATCCATCCATCCGTCCATCTCTCTGTGGACTCTCCAAATGATGTCTGAGTGGGAGTGTTGCGCTTCGCTATGACAAGTTTTTGCTTTCATAGGTTTTTTTCCTGAGCAGACAGTGCATGAAAGCCATCTTATGTGTTCAACACTTCGTCAGGAACAGAAACACATGAGTTGCATTGAGTTTTGCCCCCTGTGGGTTGGGGGGATAAGAAGTGACCCACCGCGTCTCTCTACGCGATTCGTAAGCATTCTGTGAACTCGAGTCATGTGACTCTGGCGCAATTCGCAATGAATGCGTAATAAACTTGACCCTTCACATTACAGCATTGCACCAAAAATAGATCGTTCTGGATACATTTCCCCCCCCACTTTTTACAGAAATGATTCAGATATCAAAACTTGTTTCCATGTCAACACATTTTATTTTATCGAATAAACGCTTATTCATTGCCTCAGCAAGCATAATTTATTAGTTTTGTGCAAAATAGTCTTAGAACTACTTTAACGGCGTATGTCAGGGAGCAGAGAGTTATCCCATAAGCCTCTCGTGTGACCTCCTCGTGCATATTCCGGACGGAATTCATCCATCACGAGATATAACTGTGCTAGAGACTCTTTTGCTGGCAGGCGAAGTCTCTAGTGGACTAGAATGATTCGTAAGAGGCGAATAACTAGGGACATCGTGACCTTATTTGCCATTGCTCCATGCTACCCTGGTGATGTCCGTGCTTAATGGCCTTTCATTGCTTAAACAGGCTGATAGGCCGTGAAACTTCATCCATCCATGCATAGAATTTTGACCTTGCATCTCGAAATTGATGTTGAATTGTGAACTCTGTGCACCGCACAGTGTTCACAATTCAACATCAATTTCGAGGCAATGAACAAGGCTTACAGGACGTTAAATCTCGTCAATACAATTCCAATTCAACTACTTTTCTCTGAAGTATCAAATGTGAAACTATCTGCATGTGCTTGCTGTTTCAAACAAAACAAAAATCCGTCTATGGAAGTGATGTCGCTAACTTAGTGATCACGCTGTGACTGGAAACCGAGATTAAATCTCCGCGTTGAAAATGGATCTTGATATCTGCGTGCATCGCGAGCACATTTGCGTGCACCATGCAAAGATGCAGGCAAGGAAATTTTTTTAGAGCGAGACAACTGAAGCACAACGCCAGATGGGCACCTCCATGCACCGCACTCAGTGCGCGTTGTGATTGTCCGTCTGGCGGCCTGCGGCTCTCCTTCCAGGCCACAAAGTTTGGACTTCTGGTTGGTTGCCCCATGACCTTTGCGCTGATGAGTATCACCAAGCATCGAGAGACATCCAAAATCTCCATGCTCTTTCCGATGGCATACTTCTTGGAAGAAACGTGGAAAGGAACCGGGGTCCGGACTCTGTCTACCAAGCAGAAAATGCTGAAACGACCACTCATCCAGACCTCAGCAAAGAACTGAAAACGATCCAGGAGATGTCAAACCTGAGCCCAGGAAGCATAAAAGAATGGACGCTATTACAACCATCATCCATGAACGATTTGAAGGCATGCAGAAAAAACTTATGGGCACCCAGAACCACTTGGAATGGCTCGGGGACCAACAAGAGAACATGAAATTTTCTGTTCAAGGAATATATTGGAGATGCCAGGCTGTCTTCCAGAGCTTGACAGCGCAACAGATGCCTATACTCTGAGCAAGTAGCCATCAAAGAGCGCATTGACAACAATCATCGTGAACTGTGCAACGAGTTGAATATTGGTACAAAACATAGGGAACAGCTCAATCTGGACTCTAGATGCAACAATGTCCGTGTGTTCGGGGTGCCCGAGGAGGGAAAGGGAAGCTACTGGGATTGTCTCCAAAGTGTTCCCCCTGTTTGAAAGTGTTGTACCTGATGCCTAATTCGAGAATGTCGGCCTGACCCAAGCTCAGCTCATGAAGCCACAGAGGCAGCATCTCTCTCTCTCTCTCTCTCTCTCTCTCTCTCTCTCTCTCTCTCTCTCTCTCTCTCTTCTCTCTCTATCTCTCTCTCTCTCTCTCTCTCTCTCTCACTCTCTCTCTCTGTACTATATATATATATATATATATATATATATATATATATATATATATATATATATATATATATATATATATATGTCGTGCCGAATTTGTGAAATTGCCGATTTCGTGTAATCAGCAGCTTTATTGCTCATTTCACGTAATCGGCAAAACGTTGCCTAATTCACGTAATAGGCAGCGAACTGCCGAAAATGTGTAACGCACTCAAAACTTTGCCCAATTCACGAAATAGGCTGCCGATTTCGTGAAATAGGCAGCTGATTACATTTGAGAGCAACTCAGATCAGTGTATAGTGTAGCAATCAACAATCGAGAAAAGCATGCACAACGAAATAATCGAAGCCACTCAGGTCAGATCAGTGCAGCAACCAACAATCGAAAAAAGCATGCACAACGAACAAATCGAAATAGAATTTCTATTTCGAACAATCAGTTTCATATCTTGCCGATTTCGCGTAATGGGCAGACATTGCCTGTTTCGCGTAATCAGCTGCCTATTTCACGAAATCGGCAGCCTATTTCGTGAATTGGGCAAAGTTTTGAGTGCGTTACACATTTTCGGCAGTTCGCTGCCTATTACGTGAATTAGGCAACGTTTTGCCGATTACGTGAAATGAGCAATAAAGCTGCTGATTACACGAAATCGGCAATTTCACAAATTCGGCACGACACATATATATATATAT